>JACEGR010004777.1:0-82469 GCA_014170235.1 Listronotus bonariensis | reverse complement strand
ACCAAAGCGGTATTCCGAGAAAGGTTTTTTTTCTAAAAAGCATTAAATAGAATACCATCCGTTAACTTAAAAATAATATCGAATTATGACATTTCTAGGTAAAGCCAAAATATTACCAAATTGTTTGGAATCAAATGCTGATTAAGAATATACTACCAAGTCATCCTCATGATCCCTATACCGGATCAGCTAAATAACACAACACCTAGGCAATCTGAGGAAAAGAGTCCAAAGATAAAAAAAAATAAAAATATTTTTATCGTATTTATCGTCAGGACTACTTAAATCTACTTATATATTTACCATCAAAAATAATATTAATAATAATAATTTTGTCCATGAGTTGCTTTATGGGAAAAAATATAAAAACTGTATAAAAAGCCAGTGGCGTACAGTGGGCACCACAGCCAATATTATTGAGAGAAAAATGTACGCCACTGGCTTTTTATGTAGTTTTTATATTTTTTTCCATAAAGCAGCTAAAAGTATAACTCTTAAGTAAAGTACATATTTTTTGTATGGCTTTGTATTTAAGACATATGTTAATAAGAAGTTTTCTTTATAAAATGACATCATAAATCACCCTTTCAAGTTTGGTACCGTAATTAGGAAATAACCCTTATTTTAATTTGGAAAAAAGTCATTTTTAAGCCACCCTGTACATCCAACCTTCAAATATTTTTGTGGAAATGTATTTTCTCATCAAGCAGAACTTTTTATGAAAAGACACTTTTTTTTCGTAAAGTTAATAAGTAAAAAGCTTTCCATAAGGTAAGAACTTCTAAAGACATGCAGTATTATTTATTAAATATTAAATTTTTGTACTTAATGGTAGGTTTACATCTGACATTTATTGGATGATATTTATGTCAGACAGAAATTCTGTCTAATGTAAACGGTCAAAAATGTATGTCTGATATAAATATTTTATTGTCTGCACTACCCAGAATTTCTATTTGACATAAATATTATGCAATAATTGTCAGATATGAACCCACCTTAACTACTAAGAATGGACCTTATTATTTAACTACACTGAATGCGTCGAATTTAGACGGTTATGAAGTGAGGGTTAACCAGGGGTATACACGGTCATGCAAACCTGAAACGCACTTGCATGAAAGCAAATGTCAAATGAAGCTTTTGATACACACGATTCAGATGTACCTGTCAGTTCAGCGTCAGTTTTGGCAGCTGGTGGTGTGATACATAAGCGTAATTCAGCGGAAAGATTTTTTTGTTTTTGTCAATGTATTCATAATTTTTAACTATCCAAAAGCATGGATAACCTTGGTACCAATCTATAAAATCACGCAATACAACTTTCTGGCGCCAATGAGCCATATTTTTAACTCAAAACCAACAACCCCGTAAACGATGTTCCTAAACTAAAACGTTAACTGAGGTGTCCTACACATGCACAAGTTTGCACGACGCGCGCCACGAAAAATTAAACTCGGACATCGAGTCGCATGCCAAGCCAGATGTGGCAGTTTTTAATACACACGGTCAAATTTGCCCGCAAGCTTTGGTTTTTTGACAGATGTGACAGTTTTGCATGACCGTGTATACCACGGTTTATGTGTGGTCAGGCCTTATCACGTATTATTTAAAGATAAATACATGTTATAATAATGTAATAATAAGTAATATCTAAATATTAAAAGCAAATATTTCTTTCATTTCGTCGTGTCCACCAACAATATAACCCCGTAAACGATATTCCTAAACTGAAACGTTAACTGACGTGTCCTACACATGCACAAGTTTGCACGACGCACGCCATGAAAAATTAAACTCGGACATCGAGTCGCATGCCAAGCCAGATGTGGCAGTTTTTAATACACACGGTCAAATTTGCCCGCAAGCTTTGGTTTTTTGACAGATGTGACAGTTTTGCATGACCGTGTATACCACGGTTTATGTGTGGTCAGGCCTTATCACGTATTATTTAAAGATAAATACATGTTATAATAATGTAATAATAAGTAATATCTAAATATTAAAAGCAAATATTTCTTTCATTTCGTCGTGTCCACCAACAATATAACCCCGTAAACGATATTCCTAAACTAAAACGTTAACTGACGTGTCCTACACATGCACAAGTTTGCACG
Source organism: Listronotus bonariensis (assembly GCA_014170235.1). Classification (NCBI taxonomy): domain Eukaryota; kingdom Metazoa; phylum Arthropoda; class Insecta; order Coleoptera; family Curculionidae; genus Listronotus; species Listronotus bonariensis. The sequence continues at coordinate 80,352 of JACEGR010004777.1, read as the reverse complement.
ACGCGCGCCACAAAAAATCAAACTCGGACATCGAGTCGCGTGCCAAGACAGATGTGGCAGTTTTTAATACACACGGTCAAATTTGCCGCAAGCTTTGGTTTTTTAACAGATGTGACAGTTTTGCATGACCGTGTATACCACGGTTTATGTGTGGCCAGGCCTTATCACGTATTATTTAAAGGTAAATACATCTTATAATAATGTGATAATAAGTAATATCTGAATATTAAAAGCAAATATTTCTTTCGTTTCGCCGTGTCGTATTGTTTGTGTCATATTATTATGTCATTACTTCAAAAAAAAAGTACACATTGTATAATTTCATTAGACATCAACAAATAGTATGTTGCAAAAAGATATATAAATCCGAAAAACTTGACAAATTTTTATTTGTACTATCATAATTCGTTATCTAATGAGTTTTTTGTTGCATAACATTTTTGCGTACATTATTTCCATGACTACAGGCTATTATGCGTTTTGATATGGTTGGATACGTTTGAAATATTTGCTTTTAGTTTTATTTCCTATTACCATGTTATAATGTGTGCAATACTGATAATTTAAGATCGGAAAATTTAATTGTGAAAGGAAATTTATGATAAAGCATTAAAAAAATTAAATGAAATATACAGGGTGTGTCCAAATTGCAATAAAAAATTCAACAACTTATTTTTATGCTAATTTTATGAAAGAAAGTATATAATTTATTGGCATATATCCGAAAATGCTTTGTTTACAAGATACAGGGTGTTAAACTTTAAAATATAGTTAATAACTTAAATATTCCTTGTCTAATTTTATTAAAATTTGGCCGTGTTATTAACAACAGTAAGGAGGCTTATTTGGCCCTAACCTAAATTTATTAGGTCCAGAGGCGTTTCATGTGGCACATAAACAAAAATATCTAGCAAAATTATGTACGTCACTAGTTTTTGCGCATTTTCTATATACAGTGTGGACGTAAATATTCCCTCCCCCTTCTAACTTTTGTACCTTTAATTTTTTCTTTGGGAAATTAAAGTATGACAAATGGGACTACTTTTTGACGTAAAAATAGTTACAACAAATAAGATGGTGGATCGGGGCTATCTGAAAAAAAAATTAAATGGAAAGGGGAGTCTTGTGGCATATTATTTAAAAGCTCCTGACGAGTACTTTATAACCCCAGAGTATAAAGTTAATCTTTTATAAGTAAAAAGTATAAGACAAACTCAAAGTCTGGGTCTCAGTCAAATAACATATATTTAAACGTTACACGTGTTTCGCCCTCTCGAGCATCATCAGACCTACAATAAATAGAAAAAACCTAATATATGTAAATAAAACAAATAAACTTAAATTACCTTCAAAACAATAAGACATTATTTAAACATAATAAAATTTAGAACACATCACACTACATATTAAAATGACAACAATGAATGAGGTTAGATCTACGGGCAAAAAAATATAAAATAAAACAAAAATTAAAATTAAAAAGTTTTACGCCAACTGGGTTCGAACCCACAACCTTAAGATTTCAAGTTCGAACCTCTACCATCAAACCATCAAAGCTTACGAATTATTCTTGCAAGTTATTGAAGACTAAATTTGGTTCGAAATTGAAAACGTCATTGACGCACTCTAAGACTGGGCTTTTCTTAGCTCTGGTTATTTCCATCTTCTCAAGAAGGTCCAATTTCTTGCTTTTCTGACACTCGTGCAAAATCTTTACATTTCCTATGGCTGAAAATGTGTGCCCTGATTCTAGTAAATGGTTGGCAAAGGCTGATTTTGTGTTCGAGATGTCAGAGTCTTTGTACTTATTGTAAAGGCTAAGGTGTTCATGTACCCTAGTAGATATTCTTCTACCAGACTGCCCTACGTAAATAGCAGAGCAGTCTCCACAGTTTAGCGAATAAACGCCTGATTTGGATAGCCGATCTGTCCTGTCAGTTAATTTAACTAGATGTTTTTTGAGACAATTGATTGTTTTAAAAGGCAATGGAGATGTCTAACTGTTTAAAGAACTTGGCAAACTGCAACGATATATTCCCGAAGAATGTCAAAACTTTAAATTTATTTACATTGGACCCCTCTGGGTAGATTCTAGGAAAGGAGAGTCTGAACTTATTAACAAATCTATAATAAATTTTATCGATTAAATGCTTGGGAAATCCATTATTACAAGCAATTTGTCTTATAATGTTTAATTCTTTATTAAAAGCATCTTTAGCAAGTGGAAGTTTGAACAGGCGATAAAACATAGAATTGAATGCTGCAAATTTGTGTTGATAAGGAGAATTAGAAGAAAATTGAATTATATTATCGGTGGAGGAAGATTTTCTGTAGACCTCAAAACGAATTCTGTTATTATTACGTATTAATAAAAGGTCTAAAAAGGGTAGCGTTTTATTAACTTCTTTCTCCAACGTAAATTGTATTTTGGGATGCAATGAATTAACAAAATTTAAAAACTGGGATAATTCCTGATCATTGCCATTCCACACGATGCAAATATCGTCTACGTATCTTTTATATGCTATTAAATATCTGGAAAACGAGCTTGTCATAATTTTATTTTCCAGATTGTTCATAAAAACCTCGCTTAGAAATGGCGAAAGGCAAGAACCCATTGCCAATCCGCTTTTTGTTTAAAATATTCTCCATTGAATTTAAAGAAATTTTGGTCCAGAACAGTAGATAGTAAGAGAACAAGATTTGAAATTATTATTTTTGGAAGTGAAGTTTTTCTAGTAAGTTTTTAACTAAACCGATGCACTCTGAAGGAGGTACACTGGGAAAAAGATTTTTACGTCTAATGAAATTAGCGTAGCGTCCTGTGGAATGTCAATGTTCTTTAGGAAATCTGCAAACGCCACAGAGTTTTTGTGGCATAAATGCTTTGAAAACCCGTTACGTCTCTAAGAACATCATTCAACCAAGATGACAGTTTATATACTGGGGAATCTACGAAGGATACTACCGGTCTAATTGGGATACCTTCCTTATGTACTTTTGGAAGTCCGTAAAGTAAAGGAGTTCTCGGGTTCATGGGATATAAACGACCCTTGGAAGTTTGGAAGTATTCCAACGTTAACAAACATTGGTCAAGAACATTTTTAACCCTGGTGAAGAATGAATTAGTGGGATCTTTATGGATACTCTGAAAATCGTCAGATTCCAGGAAGTTCATTACCTTATCTACATAATCCTTTCTTTTCATAATTACCAAGCAGGACCCCTTATCAGCCTTAGTTACAATAAGGTCATTATAGGCGATTTTATCTTGTAAAGATTTTAGATGTGCTTTATTAAAATTACTGTATGCTTTTCTTTCAAATTTAGAGTTCAAGAAAGTAATAAGCTTAGCTCTCAAGATGTTTTTATTGGCAATGTCAGTAGTTTGAATGATGTTTTCGGCTTCCACTGCTAAAGTCTCCCTAGTTCTCAAATTATTAGTGTGTGAGAAATTAAACTTCAAGTTCTTGTTTAGTAATTCCTCTTCTTGAGGAGTAAAAGGTATATCAGTTAAGTCTCAAGAAACGTTTATGAAAATTAAAATGGGACTTACCCAACGCTAACCTGTATTCTTCGTTATTCTTGGAAGCTAGAAGGGATTTCTGAGCAATTTTAAGGTTGCGAATTTTATTACTTAGTCTGTGAAAAGTTTCCACACCAAAGATACTAACCTCATCCCTAAAATTCGAATCCAAAACAGAAAACTCAATAAAACTAAACAAAAAGTCAATTTAAAATACAAATATTTTAGCCTAGAGTTTACAGAATTAAGAGACTTATAGTGTTGTTTAATCTCTTCTCGTATCCAGATACTTCTGGCGTTCCTCACTGCTATTTTTGAAGACGCTGTGTGTGAATTACATTTATGGCCACAAATTTGGGAATCAAATTAAAGATTAAACATTGCTGAAGAAACCAAATTTTCAGCAGCAAACTCTTGCGTGTAATTAGGTTCTTCCTATAGAGATGGACAAGTTTAGCTTGACTGGCATTTTCAAATTGGAAAAAGTCGTCCATTTTTCTCAAAGAGACCTCTTAATATTATAAGTAAAAAGTATAAGACAAACTCAAAGTCTGGGTCTCAGTCCAAATAACATATATTTAAACGTTACACGTGTTTCGCCCTCTCGAGCATCATCAGACCTACAATAAATAGAAAAAACCTAATATATGTAAATAAAACAAATAAACTTAAATTACCTTCAAAACAATAAGACATTATTTAAACATAATAAAATTTAGAAACACATCACACTACATATTAAAATGACAACAATGAATGAGGTTAGATCTACGGGCAAAAAAATATAAAATAAAACAAAAATTAAAATTAAAAAAGTTTTACGCCAACTGGGTTCGAACCCACAACCTTAAGATTTCAAGTTCGAACCTCTACCATCAAACCATCAAAGCTTACGAATTATTCTTGCAAGTTATTGACTAAATTTGGTTCGAAATTGAAAACGTCATTGACGCACTCTAAGACTGGGCTTTTCTTAGCTCTGGTTATTTCCATCTTCTCAAGAAGGTCCAATTTCTTGCTTTTCTGACACTCGTGCAAAATCTTTACATTTCCTATGGCTGAAAATGTGTGCCCTGATTCTAGTAAATGGTTGGCAAAGGCTGATTTTGTGTTCGAGATGTCAGAGTCTTTGACACTTATTGTAAAGGCTAAGGTGTTCATGTACCCTAGTAGATTTTTGCCAAGTTCTTTAAACAGTTAGACATCTCCATTGCCTTTAAAACAATCAATTGTCTCAAAAAACATCTAGTTAAATTAACTGACAGGACAGATCGGCTATCCAAATCAGGCGTTTATTCGCTAAACTGTGGAGACTGCTCTGCTATTTACGTAGGGCAGTCTGGTAGAAGAATATCTACTAGAGGTACATGAACACCTTAGCCTTTACAATAAGTACAAAGACTCTGACATCTCGAACACAAAATCAGCCTTTGCCAACCATTTACTAGAATCAGAGGCACACATTTTCAGCCATAGGAAATGTAAAGATTTTGCACGAGTGTCAGAAAAGCAAGAAATTGACCTTCTTGAGAAGATGGAAATAACCAGAGCTAAGAAAAGCCCAGTCTTAGAGTGCGTCAATGACGTTTTCAATTTCGAACCAAATTTAGTCTTCAATAACTTGCAAGAATAATTCGTAAGCTTTGATGGTTTGATGGTAGAAGTTCGAACTTGAAATTTTAAGGTTGTGGGTTCGAACCCAGTTGGCGTAAAACTTTTTAATTTTAATTTTTGTTTTATTTTATATTTTTTTGCCCGTAGATCTAACCCTCATTCATTGTTGTCATTTTAATATGTAGTGTGATGTGTTCTAGAATTTTATTATGTTTAAATAATGTCTTATTGTTTTGAAGGTAATTCTAAGTTTATTTGTTTTATTTACATATATTAGGTCTTTTTCATTTATTGTAGGCCTGATGATGCTCGAGAGGGCGAAACACGTGTAACGTTTAAATATATGTTATTTGACTGAGACCCAGACTTTGAGTTTGTCTTATACTTTTTACTTATAATATTAAGGGTCTCTTTGAGAAAAATGGACGACTTTTTCCAAGTTAATCTTTACCTGTTACAAAATGGCGGTACTTTGAACATTATCCAAATTTCTGTTTTGGATTGCTATATTTCCCGAGACTATAAAAGATTAGATGTACTTAATAAGGTATTTTCTTAAAGCCCTTTTAAGATCTTTTTCCAGTGGTGAAACTAATAATACTATACGGGGTACGACAAAAAGTACTTTTTTTTTAATGAAGCCTTAATAAAGCGCTTCAAAAACTTGGATTTCTTTTCCAAGCCAAAAGTATTTTTCTTCTCTTCCAATTTATACACTTTGTATGTGTCTCAAATTGACCCTCTCTGGAATATTGTTCTCATGTCTGGGGAATGACATCCCCTACAACCCTCAGCATTCTTACTATATAATAAGAGCTGTTCGTCTTATTAATGATCCGTTACTTACTCCAAGACTTCCTTCTCTTGCTCATCGTCGAGCTGTGGGAGATCTATCGCTCTTCTATAGATACTTTTACGGCTTTCTGCTCCGACGAATTATCCAGTATATCCCTCGTCTTGCAGTTCTCAACAGAGAAACTCGTGGTGCCGCGCGTATGCATCCCTATACGGTTCAATTGGACAGGCTCCGAACTTCCCATTTCGTTCGTTCTTTTATCCCCTAGAGTTTCTAGACTGTGGAACCCACTGCCACCGGAGGTCTTACCTTCCCCCAAATCTTCAAGTTTTTAAGTCCCGTGTCAACAAACTTCCTCTTACCCTGCTTTAAGACACCCACGGTACGTTAGTATTTAGGCTTTTAGTCTTTGTGGTGGTTTATCCAAAGATAAAAAAAAATAAAAGTCGCTTTTTATGGAAATTATTCATTTTAAGTTAATGCAACAAGAGAGACTTTTTAAAAATATATTTTTGATGCTCTTTATTAATTTTATAATAAAATTGATACAAGGATTAAAACCCACAAGTTCCCAAGTCGTTTTTTCTAAAGTGAAGGACAGTTTGGGCCCTTTTGCATTGACTACTGGCGTTAAATTAATAGAATAAATACAAAAAGTATAAGTAATATGAACGAAAAATTTGGCAAATAACAGTCCTCTAAAAAAAAGTTACCAAAAATTTTTCGTCTCCGTAATTTTGAGTTTCCAAAAAAATGTATAGAAGTTTGTTGCATTAATTGTTCGTGCAAAATCGCCCACCGAAATCCTGATGCGTATTTTCCGGACACCCTGTAGATTGTGATATATCATTGAATATATATATCTGCGAATCCTGTCAAGTAAATAACCACCAACGCCCTCTATGACTCATCAACATATTGAACAATCGCAAAAGCAATAAATTACCGAGGTTTAATATTTAATTAATTTAACTTTATTTTAGTCAGTCGATTATCTCATGAGAAATGGCAAAAGAAAGCAAATTGGAATTTTAAATGATCCTTACGAAACGCACACAATGGGTTAAGGAATTTAATAAATATATTATGAGATCATGATTTCGGATGGTTTTCATATTGGTACACACGTATTTTCTCATTGTATTATTAGTTTAAATTGTTAAAGAAATATCATCTGTTATACATATTTTAACTATGGACAGAAATACGAGGGTGATCTACAAAATTCTTATCCTAAAGTGGCCAGTGCCGTATTATCCATTAGGCTGACTAGGCTACAGCCTAGGGCGCCATGGAAAAAAAAGGCGCCAGACAGGGGAGTAATAGGCGCTGGACATGGGAGTTTTTTAAAAAGTGTTTATGTCGGGTGGGGATTTTTGGTGACTAATATTTCTGTGAATAAGGTGCTTTGAAATGAAATAGGCGCGAAAAGGAGGGAATGATCTTTTTTTTCTTTTTTTTTTTGCAGTTCAAAAAATGTATTTTGGGTGGAGAATAGGCGCTCCAGGAATTCTAGCCTAGGGCGCCTCAAACAGTTAATACGGCCCTGACAGTGGCGTTCGAATGTTGTAATGATTTTTTGAAAAAAAAAAAAATAGCAGAGGGAAGTGCGCAAATATGGGAATAGTATCCTCAATATGGATAACCGGCATTTCTCTTAGGAAGAAACTCACACGTGCAATTGGAGGGGTTTGTCTCTTTTTTTAATGCCCATTCGCGAGAAGAAGTGGTAACATGCCAGTAGAGCAAGCCCTTTCGTCGCTGTAGCAACCTTATGTTTTATCGCTTTCTCATAACTTTTTAATGTTTTTAAAAATACTACTATACTTAAAGGAACGGGATCTCTAAGTAATAATACTAAGGGCTCAAATCTTCACAATATTTTCTTTTGTGACCCTAAACAATATTTTTGATATATAAAAAAAATATCATATCCTAAAAATATAAAATATCAGATTTTTTCGATTTACCCATGCAACAAAATGGCTTGAAATTATTTGAAAAAATAATCCTCTCAGAAATTATTGTTTTTTGGTCCAATGCTCGGTCTAATGATTATCCTTTTAAAATTATTTTCTTTCCAAAATAATATCTTTCCTAAAAATAGCACGCCACTCCTTTCCTTTAGTAAAACTATTTTATTAAATCCCCGTTTAGTTTTGATTTAATTTTGTAACTTGTTTTATATAATGTTTGGTTCTGTTTTTTTTTTTTGGAGAATTATAAAACGGCTATACATGTTTAATTTTTTTTTACTAAATATTGTGAAAGATGTAAATGTTAAACTTTGCTCCAATTTAACTAATTTTTAACAACCTTCAAAAACGAGGAGGTTCTGTATTCGCCGCATATGTTTTTTGTGTGTATGTAACGCGATTACTCTGACGTTTGTGGGCCGATTATTTTTTTTTTCAAGAGTGCACTTCCGCGGTGGTCGGTCCTATAAAAAAACAAAGTCGAGATAGCGAGAGAAAAAAAGGCGGACTCAGTTTTTGCGGCAAAGCTGACTCTAGGTAGGCATATGCTCATACAAATAGGTATATGTTCAGATAATAAAGCAAAAAAGAAGACATAAGGGGAGCAAATCGACAACCTTAAAGAAGTCGGGTAATAACTTATGTCCCAGTTACTCAATGTTAATAACTAAATAAACAAAAGATTTTATACTTTTATGCAATATGCTATTATCCGACATCTTTTTTATTTTTTTTTTTGTTATTTTTGACTTTTTAGTGACTTGTACTAATTTTTTTGGAGTGTGTATGTTACGTGATTACTCCGTCAATTGTGGACCGATTGTACAAAATATTTTTTATTTAAAAGAGTGCACTTTCGCGGGAATTCCATAAAAAAACTAAGTCAGGATCGCAAGAGAGAAGGGTACTAGACCTACTGTTTTCTCTCTGCCGCAGGGTGTAGCTACCACCGTATCAGCTGTATCAATGAGACGAGGCCCCGGGCTATAGGGGCCCCTAAAACAAAAATTAGTGGTAGAAAACTGTAAAACTGGCGTTTAAATTAATAGAGTGTGGCTTTTTTTTAATATGGAAGGAAAAAGGCAATGTTGAAATAAAGAAAACAATGTTTTTGGGAAAGTGGGAAAGCGTTTTTTTCTTTTGGTCTTAAATAATTTTTGGGGGCCCCGTAACTCATTTTGATACAAGACCCTTCAGGCCGCTACGCTACTAACGTTGTTCGTACGACAAAGCTGTACTAGCGCCACCTATTAGTGTAACGTTAAACAAATATTATAATAATACGAGGGCAGATTACAAATTGCTATAACATCCTTTATAAAAAATACGTTTTTACTGAACTGAAAGAAAGACTACAGTAAAACGCACTGGGACGAGTAATTTGGCTGATCTGACATTAGGGGGTCATGGTTAGTTCTGGTTTGTTAAATCTTTTTTTATTCGTTTATTTAGGAAGTAAAAAACGATTTAAAAACCAGAACTAACCATGACCCCACAATGTGACAGTTTTGCATGACCATCTAACGTTTCAAACCAATAAAATATTACGTCATTGTGATTTTTAATGTAGTCTTTGAAAGAGGTACAGGTAGTGTTTTTAAGTATATGTTTACCGGTGTAATAGTAATAATATTAAATTAGGAAGCAAAAATGAACTAAAAAGCAATAACATAAACCATTAAAAAAAAATAAATAAACCGACTATCAAAAATAAATGAAACTTACTAAAAGGTATTTCAGTTAACATTTAGTATAAATTATTACCTAAACAAAAAAAAAAGAAATTTAACATTTAACTGCCAAAAATGTTTGGAATGACATACATATAGGTGAATTTGTACGTTATATATCGATTTAAAAAAATCTCAGGTTGCCCTAGATATAAAGCATCGATTACATAAACCCCATACATACCGTATCAATTAGCTTTATACCCAAACGAAAAATGTACAGGGTGCGGTAGAAATTATGTCGCAATAAAAGTTTGTTTTAGTTATTTCTGTTGGCGGCGAGTCCACTACGGTAAAAGTGAATTGCTCAATGTTATTTTTTTCACCTATTAGAAATTGTTTCTTGTACCAGTTGATATTTTGTTGTTATCGACTTTTGTGGGTAACTAGTTCACATGATGTGGTACAGTTTTTTTTATGTAATATATTTTATGGTTTGCTCCACTTGATACAGTAACTTGTAGAATTTGTGATTTATTAGAATTTTTTAATTTTGGATTTGTCCTAATAAATATTTTGATTTAAAATTGCCTATAGGTTAAAACTCACAAAACATTTTACTTTCTTCATTTTACTTTACTGATTGCGGTAAGGGGGCGTTAATATTTTACGTAAGGTTTTTTTAAACAGTTCATAAATTCCATTCACCCTGGTAAGATGTTCTTCAAACCCCTCCCCCATCCCCTAATGCGACATTTATGCTTGGAATACAAAAATGCACTATTTCTCAAACCGAAATTATTTTTGTAGTCAGAATAATTTTAAAGGGCCAAAAAGAAGGTTTTCCACCCAAAAAGTAACACTGTTTCACATTATTCTGAAGGGGACCCGCCCCAAAATTCGTTAAGTTTTTCCTGTTCCTAGCTGCAGAAAAATTACGTGATATTTCCCCCATGGTGAGATTAAAGCTGGCAACCAGAAAAACAAAACCGGTTTCGGTTAAAACCGGTTAACCGAATATTTGAAAACCGGTATTAAAAACCGGTTTTTAAAACCGACAAACCGAAACCGGTTTTAAAACCAAAAAACCGAAAAGGTTTTCAAAACTGATACACCAAAATCGGTTTTTAAACCGAAAACCGAAAACGGTTCTCAAAAGAAAGCGAAAAAGGATTTTCTAAACCACAGTTAACAGAAAATCGGAAAGTAATTATTCTCTATTAATCGTTTTTGCGTTGATTACGGATTTGCCCATGAGCTGTGGTGTTAAGTGATAATCATTATTTATCCTAGAATATTTTTCAAAAGAAATTGGTTAAATATAAATAAGAATAAAAATATAAAATCCCTGTTAATAAAATGCAAGATTTTAAAAGGTGATGTAAAAATTCCATACATACATACATAATTTATTTTTTCCTCTTTATTTAAAATTGGTGTTCTATTTTCGGTGTTTTTTCCTGGTTAATTGGTTAATCAAAAAACAGAAAAGAAAAAGTGGTGATTTTAAATTTTAATTTTGTGTATTATTATAGTAAGTTGTAGTTTTTATTATAAACCTCAATCAACCAAAAACCTATTAATTGATATTCGAAGAACCGCTTTTCGATTTTGGTCCGATTATTCAAAAAACCGGTATTTGAAAACCGATTATCCGAAAAACCGGTATTTGAAAACCGGTTTTTTAAAACTGGCTAACCGATATTCGAAAACCGGTTTTTCAAAACCGGTTAACCGGTATTCGAAAACCAGTTTTCAAATACCGGTTAACCGGTATTCGAAACCGAGTTTTGAATACCGGTTTTCGAGTTTTGGCCAAAACCGTCGGTTGACCGAACACCGGTTAACCGGTTAACCGGTTAATCGAAAAACCGGTTTCGGTTGCCAGCCCTAGGTGAGATTCACCTTGACCTTCCCCCTAAATGTCTTATGTAATTAATGGACGCCCTAAGAAAACTTTTTGTTTTTAAGATACAGGGTGTTAAACTTTTCAATAAACTTTAAAAATTTAAAAACACTTTTTTTATTAAATTTTGGTAGACTAGAAAAACAGGTTATTTAATTAGGTATTTGTTGTTGTTGTTACATAATTTCTGATAAAAAGTTTAACACTAAATTTTTAAAAGAAAAAATTACTCTAATGACTAAGAAAGCCACTTTAAAACATTTACAAGCAAAAAGCTGTACTTTTAGATGTTTCATCCAAATAAATATATATACTTCATTTTTTTGTAAATATTATAATCTAAGAGCGTCCCACGCCACCACTGGTTTTATCAATTAAAATTAGCTTAGGCCTAAATTAACCTCTTATTACCAGAAATACCACTGCCAAATTTTATTAAAATCGGATTAGGCATACAATATTATTTGATATATTATTAAAAACAAGTTTTTTTTGTTTAACACCCTGTATCATAGAAACAAAACAACTTTAGACCTTTGTTTATATGGATTTTTTTGTATAGAATTGGCTCAGAAATACGCCCTTACCAAAATTTTAAAAACACCATGTGCAGAATGGGCCAAATTTTCACAGCAACTTTTTATACAGATTGTAGATATGCTTTATATTTTTTTCGTGACGCATTTTTGACTTATTTATTTATTTTTGTAAATTTTAAATAGAACGCCCTGTATATTTTTTCAGTATTAAAATGGGCAAAAAACCTTTTAAAAATAAATTCACCTTATATTTCTTTTATGCCGTTTCTAAGATATTGCATTTTTTGTGATTTATTATTGGGTTAAACATCCAGTAACCCGGCACTCACGGTACACTGGTATTTAGGCATAAGCCTTTGTGAGATGTCATAAAGATTTAAAAAAATACTGATGTTGGCTGGAAAGTAGGATATGAAAAAGGTAATCATGTTTTACTTTAAACAATCCTACTTTTTTTTATCTTAGGACAATTCACGAAGGCTAAAAGAGAGAAGACAAAAACACGGTTTTAAAGCACATCGAACTAAAAAGTAAAAATAACTTTTTCCACGACCGTTAAAAAAATGCCGTTCTTTAAATCGTTAAAATAAAGTTAAAGTACTCCATTCTAGTTCGCTACATAATGTGTTAAAAAGTTACTTTTTTAACACTTCGAGGCTTTTTTTCAAACTTTGAACTAGTGTGTTGTTTCAAAGCCTACTACAATAAACTTAAATATCAATGTATGCAATGTAACAGTAAATGCAACATCAGCAGAACCAAATAGTCAAGTTACCTTTGATTTCGTTATTATTTTTTTTAGTTCATGTGTCACTAGTTTTAAAATTTGACAGTTTGCAAATAAATTTAATATAAATTATTGAAAATGAATAGTAATAATGAATTTGGATGACTAAGAAATTGAAAAGAAATTTTTACTGTATTAGTACTATTTCTACAAAAAGTAAGTATTATACATACAATTTTCTAAAATTAAATAATAAATGTAGTTATAAAGAGGATAATAATTATCTTTTAAAAAATAAGGAGGCTATGATTTTTTTATTTTTTTTGCAATTTAATGGCTGAGCTACAAAAATTGAGTTTAGATAAATAAAACATGTATAAAATGGTATTTTGAGAAATTTTTATACGGTCGTGCATAAATATATTTTTCCTACGACCACATGTGAAAATAGTAAATAGCACACTGTTTTCATGCATAGAAAATGCCTTATATCACACTAGTGTTGCAAAGTATAATATAAAGCTGTCATCGCTGTCATTGTAATTTAAAATAAATTTGGAGTTATCAGGCTGTTAATGGGATTTACAATGAAAAAGCCATGCAATATCTTTGAAATGAGGACCTTTTTAATTCTAAAATAATGAAAAGCTACTAGGTAGGTGATTTTTGATATAAAAATATTGTTAAACAGTATAATATATCGCAGTAAGGAAAAGGCGCGCTTGTGGCTGCTCCGGTTGTATCGGCATCGTCGATCTCCAGAGTTAAGCAGTGAGGTGCGCGCTCATAACTTGGATGGGTGACCGGCGTTGTCGGTTTTGGGCAACGGCACGCGGTGTTCTGCTCGGGGGTGAACGAACGGACCGAGCAGCAACCATCCAAGTTATGGAATGAATGGTGTGTGAATGGGAAGGAGTAGGGGTCAAGGTACAATAAGCCTTCAGGCTGCAGTGCACCACCTAGGGGGACGGTCGTCGGACCTGGGTGGGATGACCTCGAAAGAGCGAAAAAAAACAAAAAGGAAAAGTATATATCACCCTAGTGATGCAAAGTTTTCAATTGTTTTCTTATTTTTTCTGTAAAGACAAACAACTTTTTTTTTGTTGAACAGCTTGTGGTCGTAGGAAAAATAGTGTACATTACTTGTGTGAAAATCACTTTCTTACACTCGTGGGTTTGTCGCACTCGGCTGACGCCTCGTGCAACAATATTGCCACTCGTGTGAAATAAGTCAGTTTCCACCCTTGTAATGTAATATACTAATGTAACACATGCATAAAGTATCTTTTTTTTACTCATGGGATTGCTGCACTCGCCTAACGGCTCGTGCTGTCAAACTTCCCATTCGTAAAAACCTTATGCACTTGTTACATAAATTACTATTAAGATAATCCTAAAACAATAATAAACGAAAAATACCAGTATAAGTGTAAAAAAGCGTGGGTGTTTTGTCCCATATTTTTCGTATATCGAGCGTCCGACTTCAATAGTATTTTTCGTTCATTAGATTATCTTAAAAAATGTTTTTTACTTATTAGTTCAATGTGCTTTAAAGGCCTGTTGTTTGTTTTTTTTAAACTATAATTATTATTGTCGGACAACCTAGTAAACTCGAGTTTTAAAAAGAATGTTAATTACAAAAATTCCAGCCGGTTAGCCCAAGGTGCAGTAGACATACCTATCGAAAAAGTACCAAAACAACAAGTCGCGAACCGCCGGTACTCAGGGTCGAATTGCGTTAATTTCGGGCGCCGAATTGACCACATCAACAACAATGTGTTGTGTAAGGGAGCCAGTCCGTTCCACAGCAAAGGCGAAAGAACGTCCTTTGAAGGCCGCAGAAAAGATCAACACAACTTTTTCGCAACGTTGTAGAGGTACCTATTTTATTAATTACGTATTTTGCGGTGTTTACGAACGAAACTTGGTTGAAGGCTGCCTGCTATAATCAATGTTAAATAATAGTAATGTTCATATGAATATGCAAATTTTCGAATGATATTGTCCTTATTATGTATGGTTTCGTAAAATATTTATTTGCTCGGAGATGTTTTTTAATAACACCGGTCAATAAAAATTGTTTTTTTGGTTTCTGCTCTCATGCTTAAATTCTAATTTAAGACAATAAAATATACCTAAATTTTTATTTTTAGTTCTTAAAGTTTGCTTTTGTCTGACTCACGTATATTTAATATAAGAGAGCTCATACAAACATAAAATAAATACAATTAAAAAAATATGGTACGCCATTGCTTTTCCCAAAAATAAAAAACATTTTGTCAATCATTGTTTATTTTGCAACAATTTTGACTTTTTTCTCCGATGCACCGTTTTTGCGTAAAAAAAAACTAAAAATAGGGGGAAAGAAGGGTTTTTACTTTTTTTTGCGCGAAAGTGGTGCATTGAGGAGAAAAAAGCCAGAAGGTAAAATTTATTGGAAAATAAATCGAGATTTTTATTTTTAAAAAACCAGTGCCGGACTATACATTTTTTTAAAGCTCTAGACTACCGTTCGGACGCTCCTGGAAGAAATGAGTTAAATTATTGTACATTAAAAAATACCTATTGGCGCTAAGTAAATGCATGTCAAATTTAATGATAATATTTCAAACAGTTTTAAAGTTATAATAAAAAAAACCTTTTTGTTTTAAAATTTTAACACCCTATAGCTTAAAAGTTAAGAGGTTTAGGACATATGTTTTTAAACCTTTACTTCCTAGAATAAGCCAAGGAGTTATATTCTGTATTTTATTAATTAATCAAGTTAATGACACCCTGTGTAAAAATCATTGATTTTTGCCAAAAACTCAGGAAATTATTGCTTTAATTTCTACAAATGCAAACTTTATTCAAAAAATATATATTTTCCTTAGTTTTGGCGTAGGAGAAACTAAATTTTTAATATATAGAAGTTGGACCCAAAAATCGTGTGGACCAGTGTAATTTGTAAAAGGGGCAAAGAAATTCGTGGCTTTTTTAAAGAACTAAAAAATTCGTCCCAAATTTGTGTTGTTTGTCAAACGGATAAAATTTTGTTAAAAGTTTTTACTAATACAGTGAGTAAAAAAAGAAGATCATAAGAGTCCGAGCGGTACGTAAAGAAATCGGACCAAAATTTTTAGAAAGCAAGATATATAGAAACAATTTGACTCGCAGCACTGTAAATCCTGATCTGTTGAACCAAAATGGAGGTCATTTAAAAAAATATATCCAAAATATATAAGTAATTAAAAAATGATAGGCACTTTAAAACTCTTTTTAAATAATATTTTATCTGAAAGTGCTTACAACTCTGACAACCATTTTACATTTTTACCGTATATCACATTTTTTAAAAATTATTAAAGATACCATGTTTAATAATAAGACCACACAAGAAAGGGATAAATGTTAAAAAACAATAAATGTTTAGAAAAAGTGCATTTAACATTTGATATTAAATCGTTTTGCATAGTTTGCGATATTTTTAAGAGCTTTTTAGACATAATCCTTATTACTATTTCCGTTTCTTTTAGTACTAAAATCAACTCACAAGATATACTGTAAAAATATAATTTTATAGAGAAATTTATTTTCATCGTTTTTCCCTGTGGTCTTTATGTAGGGTTTGGTTTTGATATAGTTTGAAGATGTTAACTTTAATGGTGAAGATAAAATTACGTTCTTACTGAATATTTAGAAAATATATCTTATAGGATTTTTAAAAAATAACTTTGTTAAAAAAATATTTACTACACTTTGCTTCTTATCAATTTATTCGAAAAAAAAAGTAATAATAAAAATTGTAAAAATTAGGTCGGTTAATAACATTCCGCTACACTACTAAACTAGATATAGAAAAGATTTTAATACTTTAATTTCATATGTTATTACCCGACTTTATTTTTCTAAATGTCTTTCATTTATTATTTTTAAATTTTAAATGAGTTTTATTTATCTCTCGGTTTATTTTTTTTATTATTTATTTTACTCCTTTGAATTTTTCGTTACTAATATTTAATTGGTGACTTTACACGTCACATCCACTTAAAAACAGTACTAGTACCTTGGTCTCTTATGTAAACTTTTTGCATAAAGTGCCAATGCTACCGCTAATAGGTATAAGTTGGGAATAAACGGAAACACTTGACTTATAAAAAAATAAAATACAAACAAATCCAAAAAAGGGAATTGTCTAGAAAGTTGTGGCAAGTCCGATTTTGGCGAAATTTGTTTTTTTGGGACGCTGATCACGAATCTAAAAGAATTTTTTTGCGAAAACGTTTTGTTCCCGAGATATTTATCATCAAATTTGCAAATCAAACTGACGCAATTTTACCATTTTTCTACTTCTTTTTGCACACAATTCTGTGATTCCAAACTAAAGTGGCACACAATCTTTGGTTTTCACTTTTAAAACACCATTTTTCTACGTATTTTACACTTTTTTGCATTAAATTGCATAGCTTCACGTTCCAACACAGCATATTATGGTGGATGCGCCGGATCAGTGTATGCATGGGTTGCTGCGTTTTTAAAGGAGACCTTTGCAATTTTTTTTAATAAAAGGGTAAAATACATAGAAACGGGGTTTTTAAAGGTTAAATCAAATATTGTGAGCCACTTTAGCTTTAAATTAAGCATTGTATGCAAGAAGAAGGGAATATAGTGAAAATTAGGTTAGTGTGAATTTAAATTTTGATGATGGATATCTTAACAATTAAACGTTTCCAAAAAATCTTTCAGATTCGTGATCAGCGCTCCAAAAACAATTGTATACCAAATTTTGTCAAAATCGGAGTTGCTGAAAATTTCTAGACGATTACCCAAAAAAAAGAAATATGAACTATTAGCTAAATGACGACATTAATCGGTGTATATACATTAAAAAAAAACATATGTGTCGAACATATAACTTCCTTCTTTTTTAAAGTCGGTTTAAAATAAGGAAAAAGGCATAAAAGGCAAAAATTTAGATATACTGAATGTTTTTCAGGGCGGTACCCCAAAGCTTCCCCTTACGATCCGCTACTGTTTAAAAAATTGCAAGCTACCTATCCTAACTTGTAATTGCCATGTGTGTTAATAAATATCAAAGTGATAAATCAAACAAACCTAGAAATTAAAAAAAAATGAGCAACCGTCTGAGCTAATTTGGGTCAGTGAACGACCAGACTAGAGATTGCAAGTTTAAAAGAACGTTAATACAAATAATAAGTAAATATAATTTAAATAAATATTACAGTGGTGTAGCCACGGTTTGGGGAGCGAAGGGGGTATATTTATTATGTTTTTTAACGACTTCAAAAAGGGGGAAATTTCAAATTATCTGTATGTTTTTTTGTGTCTATGTTACGAGATTACTTCGATAATTGAAACCGATTTTAAAAATTATTTTTTTATTAAAAAAAAGTGCACTTACAAGATGGTTTTATAAAAAACCAAGTCAGGATCGCAAGAGGGAAAGGTACTAGATTCTTTGTGCACCGTATGTTGTTCGTGCGGCAAAGCTGCCTCAAGCTAGTATATTAAGATTCAACAACCTTGGGGTAAAATTTACTCTTTTCACCGAACTGAGAGAGAGACTACAGTAAAAAGGACAAAGACGTGTAATTTGATTGATTGACATTGGGGGCCATGGTTAGTCCTGGTAAATCTTTTTTATATTGTTTTATTAAGAAATTTAAATTTAAAAAAAACATTTAACTAACCAGAACTAACTATTAACCCCTCCCCCAATGTGACAGTTTTACATGACCGTCTGTAACGTTTCAATCCAATCAAATTACCCGTCCCTGTGCTTTTTACTGTAGTCTTTGAAAGTGGTACTGGTGGTAGTGTTATTTAGTGTCTATTTACCGATTTAATAGTAATAATAATAAATAAGAAAGAAAAAAATAAACCAAATCGAAAAATAAACAATTAAAAAAATTAAATCGACTTAAAAAATAAATAAAACTAATTAAAAACTTAAAAATATTAAATTAAAAAAAGTAAAGTTGGGTGGTTGTGCTCTAAACTTTTAAATGTTAATAACTAAATAAGCAAAAGCTTTTTATACTTACATACCCTATGTTATTACCCGACTTCCTTTATTTTTTAACCTTTTAGTCAGTTTTATATATTTTTTAAAGCCAATTAATTTTTTTATCCAACACTTACATATAATATCTACATAATTGATCAGATTTTGAGGATATAAAGTGTACTATAAGTCACTAGTGAGCTAAAGTACCCTTTAGCTCACTAGTGAATTATAGACTTTAGCTCACTAGTGACTTATACTAATTCTTTATTACTTCCAACATTTCATAATTAAAAAATAACATAAAACAACTAATATATTATACTACAATTTATTCGTGTTTATATTAACAGTAATTGTTATATTAGATTTATCTTGGACAACGTTACATTGTGCGGAGTGTTCTTCAGGAAGTCTTTCAGCACTAGTACTTGCCTTGGTGCGCTCTTCACCCTGTATTCGTCTTGCAATCTCAAACTTGTTAGAGATGCAATCTTCTAAATATCCTTCTGCCACGGTAGAAGACTTCCACCCGCCATGGCGTTTAAGGTTGGTGATATCGGCCCCAGCGTTGACTAGAAGTGTCGCTGAAGAACGCCGCATGCTATGACCACTATATAAGATTTCATCAGGTAGTTGCAAATAATGAGCAACTACTCTCGGAATTTTCGAAATTTTATTTATTCCCTCGCATTGCCTAGTGCATTTGCCTTTTTAAAAGTTGACAAAAATCTTTTGTGAGGCGTGTTCTCTGGCCTTAGGGACACATATTTTCTAAATAATTCAAGCACATTTACCAAAAATCCTTCTTTTAAAATTGTAAAGCTTCTCGATTTGTTCGTCTTGGTATCAGGTATAGAAACATATATGTACTGGCCTTTATCTACTATATCTTCAATACTTAAGCGAGTTAGTTCGTCACAACGGCATGCACCAGCGATTCCCAATATCAATGCAACCTATAAAAATCCGAACAGATAAATATTTAATACCAGAAACTAAAGTAAATTCATACCTTTGACATTAAGTGCTCGTCGTCAGGTGCCTCAGCCAAAAATTTTTCGATGTATTGCCTCTCCAGAATTTTTGCCTTTTTCGGTTTGAAATTTCTTGAATTGCTCTTCAAATAAGCGACAACTTTTCCATACCTCCCTATATCCACCCATTTCGTTCTTATATACTTTTAAGGTCGTTTTTATCATTGAATACTTGGTCCACATTGATGAGGGAGCAACTTTTTTCGATAAAAACATAAAGTAGGCCATAATAACATCTTCATTTATAGTACCAACTCCTCGCCTTTTCCGCCATGCTTCAAAATCTTCAAATTCTTTATTGTACGTTAGTTTTGACTTCTCTGGAATTAAACTGCATGTCGCTACCGCAGCTTCTTCCAAAATTTCCGCAGGAACTTCACAATTTTTCATTTCGCAAAGCATTTTTATGTTTGTCTACAAAGTTGTTTACTAAACAAACCCGTAGTTACCAACAAAATGCATTACAACCAAACAAGCTTGCTTTCCAAAAATACAAAATTTTGTTGCTGGGTGTTGACAATAACAAGTAACAAATAATGGATAATGTTTTCAAATTATTTTCGATATTAAAAACGATTTATACGAAAGTGTTGGATAAAATTTTGTATTAGACACGTGAGTTATTACATATAAGTCACTTAAGAAAATTACCTCTCTCGCCCTTCGGGCTCGAGGGTTAAACTTTTCTTGCGTGACTTATATGTAATATAACTCACTTATCTAATAAATAACTATTAAAGTGTTACTGTTTATAATTAAAGCTTATTTTTAAATGAAGGTACCAATTCAAAAGGAAACAAATATTCAAGATTTATCATACTGCAAAGATTTCCTACTTTTTTAAAGAGCAGTCGTCATACTAGATCACCGAATAATTTCTGGACAAATAATTTTAATACCTTTAAATATTGGCTTCCCTATTGATTTAAAAAGAAATTGTATAAAATTATTTTGAAGACATTGATAAAATAAGCTCATACACTAAATTTTGGTATTTTTTAATACGCCAGTAAGTTATTTAAAGACGTTCCCAAAAATCACTTTTCTTATGAATTTTTAAAAATTTCAAAAACACATACTTCTAAGTGTCCTCTATAAATATGTTTTTTAATAGGCCTTGCGGGACTAAATTTCTAGATAACGGCTTTTTAAATTTGCATATTAAACATCTTTGTCTCCCCCGTGGCGCAGTGGACAGAGCTTTGATCTTCAAAGCCAGAAGTCGCCGGTTCGATTTCTAGCGGGGGAGACATATTTGGGTAGTAGTTAATTAAAAATAACGACCGTCGTGGCACTACCGCGTTGTCTAAAAGGTGCTGTGAAATGCAGAACTGCATGTTTCAGTGCTTGGATAACGTTGACAGAACAGGGGAACGATGAGTTAAACATCTATTAACCCGACACCCACGGTACTCTGGTATTTAGGCATATGCCTTCGTGGGATATAACAAAAACTAAGAATTATTAATTGAGGATATAAAAAACGTTTTTCTTCAAAAAAAAAAAAAAAAAAAAAACACATATGAGCGGTACTCGTATACGAGGTGTCTCAAAAACTGTGAACTTTGCTCAAGAGGACAGTACTATATTTTTTACAATATCGAAAATTTTATGTAGAAAAAAATGTTTTTGAATTAAAAATAGCGTTTAAATATGCAAACTTGTTTATTTAGGCCATTTTGTTAAAGAAGAAAATGAAAAATCGAAAAAACGTTTAGGACACATGTTCATATGAACTTTTCTTAATAGAATGAGCCAAGGAATTATATCCTGTATTTTTAACCTTTAATTAAATTACACCCTGTATAAAAGCATTAATTTTTTCAAAAACTTGGAAAAGTGCTCTAATTTCTACAAAACCAAACTTTAAAAAAAATATTTTCCTTAGTTTTTGCGTGGGAGAAACTAAATTTTAATATGTAGAAGTTAGACCCAAAAATTGTGTTGAAATGAAAGCGCTTTTTAAATTTTAAAATCCGATTTTCCTTTGCCAGTTTTATTGACTTATATTAAGGCAGTTTTAGATGTTTTATAGTAAAACATTAATTCACTTTCATAGTGTTAAGAATCTATAAGTATGGCTAAAATAAAAAAAACAATTTAACAAATTCGGAGTATAATAGGTTTGTTCCAGCAGAATGTTGGAAACATGTTAGCAACAAACGTAAAACGGCAGAAATTGTTACAAACATTAGTCAGAAATGTTGGCAACAGTTTTCTGCTGGAACGAAAAATAAACAAGGCGTGCATACTGCTTAAACGTCAATACAAGAAAGGTTATGTTAAAAATTGTCAGGAATGTTTGAAGAAAGTTTGCAAACTTTTCAAACAGTTTCCAACATCCTTAAACTACTGCTGAAACAACAATTGTATAATGTTACAAACATGGCACTGCTGAAACGGCAAATTTGACGTGCGCAGAATCCGAACAGTTGCAAACATTTCTAACAGCCTTCTGGAACAAACCTAATATTATACAAGTTTATTCTTGACATTTATCATAAAAATAACAATTGGTTTTATTTTTAAAACTGTTTTTGGCCATCATCTAAAAGAATTTTTATTGTGTTGACTTTATTAAACCTTATTTGAAAATTATGGTGTGTGTAATAGTTCAAGATGTCAAACGAAAATGTCAAAGTATGTTTGCAATAGGTCCTGGGTTTATAATTGTAATTTGAAGATTTATTGTACCCATACATTTATTTTAATGAATAGAGGCATGTAATTACTTTTTTTTTTAACATTTGGTTACATCATTTGGGTCCCGCCTAATAATACTTCGACCTTTTAGCCAAATATACAACGTGTTTTTGAATGAGATGCTGATCATAAACGGTGTAAAACGTGTGAATCTTTAGATGGTTTTAAGAGGAACAGTTTAAATAAAACAATTTTTCAAATGCCTTAAATATAAAGATAGAAAAGCATTTAGGGACCTTTTCTGATTCACTCCATTTTTGTTTTATTTTGTTTAGTGGTGATCGAGTGTCCCAGCGGGATTTGGAATATATATTTTTACTAGTTGACCCGGCAAACGTTGTTTTGCCATATAAATAATTTTTAAGTAATTTCTAGCCTAAAAATTAAAAAAAAATGTTAAGGGTGGACAACCCTTATCACTAAGGAGTATGAAAAATAGATGTTGGTCGATTCTCAGACCTACTCAATAAGCTCACAAAATTTCATGAGAATCGGTCAAGCCGTTTCCGAGGAGTACGGGAACGAACATTGTGACACGAGAATTTTATATATAAGATTACTTTATGTTTTTAAGATGTTATAAGATTTAAGAGTGTTAAAGGTTAAAAAATAGTCAGATTTTTTTAAATATCTTAAAAAACCAGTTAAGATTAAATTCCTTACACATATTTATTTAATGTAATAGGACGCTTGTAAAGCTCTTCCTGGATTAAATTAAATCAAATCAAATCACATCATTATATTCATGATATTACACAAACAGTGCTTACATACGTCAGTCTTTTTTTCTTTATGTTAACATGAACTTGCACAAAGTAAAAATGTTATTAAAATACACAATCTGATCTTACAAAACACTTAAACACAGATTTCTTAAATACAATACATAAAATTTAAAAGACTAAAAAAAAATTTAAAAGAAAAAAATTGAAAAAGAGGTTAAATGAGGTAGTCTCATTTTTTTTGTTTTTAAATTATTGGTCTCTTAGGTAAGATATCACATTAATTTTATTAGCCATATCACTGTCATAAATGATTTTTAAACTATATCACAGTCATAAATGTACTCCTCCACACTATAAATGCAAAAGCCTTTTTTTACATAAGCCTTAAAATCTTTAAAAGATAACTTATTATATTGCTACTAATTTTTTTCACACAGAGACCTTTTTTTTAATTTAACGTGTATCTCAAAAATAAAGATAAAATATTTGAATAAACGAATCTGAACTGAAGTGTTTCCTAACATTAATCGATCACATAATTCATCAATTAAATCTTATTTTGGCAAAACCATCATTCACCATGCCCATAGACAAACGGGGATCATGCCATGCCTCGATCCATTGCAGGTATACTTGATCTTTTGCTTTTTCCACTTTCTCCGAAAATGCCGCGGGATGTAGCAGGCCTTGAAATACCAATGCAGGTACTACGATGCCGAGTTGTGCAAAAGAAAATATTTTTGCTTTAAAATAATACTTTGTTTACAAAAAACACTTTTTAGTGAAAGATTGCTTGTTGGGTACAACAACTCTATTCTTTAATCTCACTTTACACTTTTCACAAGTTTGCAGGCAGAGCCGTGCGAAAGAAGTCAATGAGGGCAATCCACCCCAGGAGTTTAAAAAAGATGACTTGTTTACAGGAAGTGGCGCCTACTTGCGTTTAGTCCTTTTTTTTGTTGTCGCCTTCTTGCCCCCCAAAATCACTTTCTGCGTACGGCTCTGGTAGCAGAGCATTTTCTCGCCCAGGTCAAGCCGATTTGCCTCCCGGTGCCATTAACCTTTCCTACATATCGCTTATTGCCTCAGTATGAACGACGTCTAAGTATGCTTAGTACTTTTGCCCTTTTAAATTGACAGATCGCCCACGGTACTTAGGTATTTTGGCATAGGCTTCGTGGGTCAAAAATAATTTCGACATTCTTGAAACCAAAAAACTGGGCTGTGAATCAAGTACCATTTTTTCAGTTAAATATTACTAGGTATAACTTTTTGACGGATTATCACAAAGTTAACAAAATAAGTCAATAGTGAAAGTTGTTGGCTGCTTGTTTTTGTGGACTGTATTTATTGAAAAAAAAAAACCCTCGAAACAACCTTTTTAAATATTTGGGTAAAAGGCGGTTTTATTTTTTTTATCTTCCATTTGAGATTAAGTGGTTTTTTTGTTAACAACTCTTGACAAATATTACCGTTATGTTATACTGGTAAAATTATTATTAATAAAAATTAATGTATTTTTTTTAATTTGTAATTTGATAATAAAATTTGATCAAATTTACGACAAAAATGCAAATAGAGGATCAGCTTCTAAAGAAAAACCAAAATAATATTTTTTTCGCACATTTCAATATAAAAATTTTCTTTGCCAAAAGGTTTTACTTGGTGTCAGTAGCAAGGACACTGGAAATTAAGAGAACACCTGTACAAAAAATTGTAAAACATTGGTTTAAAAAGTCAATAACTATAGTTACTTAGGGAGGTCCTGGAAGCCCCGTCCAGCGGATAACGCAGTCCAACGTCATAATTTCTAAACGCAACCTCTAATCGGTCCAATATCTATCACTTAATACAAAAATATTAAAGCTAAAATGCTAAATAAAATATTTGCGCTTCGCGATGCCGCTTTTGATCCTTCGATTCGAAAAACTTTTTAAATGCAGTATAGTATATTGTATTTATGTGTGGAGGCCATTGTCCCATTTTCCCTAGGCACGCTCTTGGCAAATGCGACAGATAGTTTATGATGAAGCAGAAAATGGAAGCATTCATACGTTGCCATTTATTGACTTTAGTTGACTTCAGTCAAAAATTACAGGTATTTAAAAATCCCTTTTTTTCTGACATTTGTTTTTGACTTTCCTATGATAATCCACCAATTAAATAACTCTTGATATATAAATAAGTACTTTTGATTTGCTGTCGAACACAAGATTTTATTGTAAAATAAAGTAGATGAAAAAAATGCAGATGCCCATTTAAACAAAACACTGGTTTCACCTTACAAAGAAATATATATATAGAGGCAGCCTTGCCGCTTGACCGTTTGACCTAAAGCGCCAGAGAAAAACTCCAATAGATCAAATTTTTCTCTCTGTCTTCGTGTACTCAAACAACTAGTTAATTTTTTTATCCCTTAATTAAACCTGAGGCTAATACACACTTTATAAATCCACTTTCTTTTATCCATTCATAAATAGAATCAGACCCTTACGACGTTGCCAAATGCTTTACATATTTTGCATGGTATAACTGACTTTTAGTAGTCTTTTTTTTACTTTTAGGAATTTAGGTTATGCATCTACAATTTTCAAATTTTTTTATATTTTTCTCAAGAATATGAGGAAAAAATGTAATTTTACTTAATTTTACATGTGATGTTCAGTTTTATTTCCTCGTTTTACCAATTTTACCCCACCCAGCACCCCTTTTCACTCCCCGGTCCCATAAGTTTGTTTACTGATATTTTAAAAAACAGGGAAAAATTTTGGATATGCGCCACTTACGTTTTATTTAGAAGAGTGTCTAAAATATGCAAGTATCAATAATTTTTAAAAAACCCTTAAAATAGCAGAAAGCCGTATTAAACTATTACCGTTATTACCAAACCAAACCATACAATTTTTATTAAGTGAGGGCCTTTTTTAAATTCCAAAATGATAAAAGTTATATAATGCTTCTAGGTAGGTGATTTTTGATGTAAAAATATTGTCAAAATAGTGTAATATAGCAGGGAGGAAAAGTACATATCACACTAGTGGTACAAAGTAAAAATCACCCTAGTGTTGCAAAGTTCTTAATATTTTTATTTTTTCTGTTAAGACAAACTTTAATTTTTGTTTTGGTAAATAATTTGTGGTCGTAGGAAAAATAGTGTACAGTACTCGTGTGAAAATGACTTCTCTCGTGGGTTTGTCGCACTCGGCTAACGCCTCGTCCTACACACGTGTGAAATGCAATATACTATTTATAACAGCGGCTCTATTAAATCTTTATTTTAAATAATTTAATGATTTCTTCAGACAAAAACCGGCAACCATGTATAATTAAAGGTTGCTATTAAAGCAAGTAGCAATTTTCTTTCATGCATGACAATTCTGATTACATAATTGTTTCGCAATACTTCTCACATCTGAAACGTGCTTATCTTCTATTGCGGGCGATGCGAATGTATATACCGGGTGTCAAGTTATAAATTTACACCCTCCTAAACTTTTTTATTTTTTATTGTAAAAAATAAATAATTATATCAGTTCGTTGGGTTAATTCTCTAGTTTCTGAATCAACAATTACATTTTTAATATCTTATAAAATATACAGGGTAGGACAAAAAGTATAATTTATTTAAACAAAACACCCTGTAGATTATTTCACTAATAAAAAGATATTTTAAAGAGCTTTAAAAAATACTTTATTTAATGTATCTATCTTCATTAATTTCGGAAATATGGTCATCCAAATTTAAAGAATATGACGTGTAGTTTATATTTTTGTGGTAATAATTGTCCAATAATTTTATTTATGGCCATATTTCCTAAAGCATTAAAAATATACCTCTTAAATATGATATTTATGATCTTTAAATTGTCTTTAAATAGTAATTTAATATACAGGGTGTTCCTTTTAGAAAAATCATACTTTTTGTCAGTACCCTGTATATCTTAGGATAAAAAGAATTCTGTTGAATGATAAAGATACTACAGAATCATCCAAACAAAATGGTGTTTTTATTTCTTTTATACTTAAAAAAGTTAGGGGGATATAAGTTTATTACGTTTCCAATGGAAATTAAGAATTATTCATCAGATTTGCATAGCCATATTTTGAAAACCAATTGAGATAGGTATAAAAAATGTGAAATTTTTTATAAGGTTTTGATCTTTTTAACGGTGAAATAACATATAGGGATTTCATTAAAAAAAATCATCCTTTTTGTTGTACCCTGTATATCTTAAAAGATAATAATCCTATTACTAATTTGGACACTACAGAATTAGCCCAAAAAACTTTTTAATTATTTTGTACGGTAAAAAATAAAAAGTGAAGGGGGTGTAAATTTATAACTTGACACCCAGTACAGGGTGGACCAGGTATTTAATAACAAACTATCGTTAACGGTCAATAAGACCTCTGTTCTTATTGAAAAGGCTTCTTACAAAACGATATTATGTGAGCAAATAGTTTACTTTCGAAATTTTGAACGATAAAATTTAAATAAAAAAAAATATTTTAATTAATACTAATAAATTGCTTCGTTTTGCCATTAAACATTTTATAAGAAATGGTCCAAAAAAGTAAGAAATCTTGTTTTTATTTTTTTATTTTTTTAATTATTTTTACCTTTTTGGTAAGTTGGTTTAATTTTTTTATTTATCTTACTTTTAAAATTGACCAAGTAACTTCTAAGTCGAGGTCTAAAAAATTATTTGAGTATTCTACGATGCAGTAATATACATATGTAGATTCGGGCTGTAATTTTTCCTTAATATCTAAGATATCAACTTTAGAATGAATTTATCAATGTAATGGTTCTTCCATTTTATACCAATGTCCCATGTTCTTATTAAACACTTTCATATTCATATAAACCAATCGAAAACGATAATTCATTGTAAATAATAAAAAATAAATAATAAAAAAGAAGTTGGGTAATACCATATGGTATTAAAGTATAAAAAGCTGTGTATTTAGTTATTAACATTGGGTAGCTTAGCATATAATGTTATTACCCAACTTTTTTAATTTTTAACTTTTTAGTGAGTTTTATCAATTTTTTAGGGTCAGTTTATTTTTTTAATGTTTATTTTTAGTTTATTATTATTACTAATAGTTCGCTAAACCGACAGTTAGAACGTTGACAAACAGTTTATTATCAAAACGGATAAAACAGAAAATGTATTTTTTTTTAAATTGGATTTTCGTGAATAGACTCTTTTGCCTTTGCACGATAGAGTAAGTTTGGTGAAAAGAATATATTTTACCCCAAGGTTGGCGTAGCTAGAGGTGTTGGGACCCGGGGCGGCAAGTCAATTATGGGGCCAACTTTTTTTTTTGATGGAAAATAAAAGTTAGATGGCAAAAAAACGTCCCCACCTTCAAAATGGGGCTCTCCATGTAAAATTATATATTTTCTTCAGGTTGGGGGCCCCCAATCTATACTCTACTAACCCCACCTCTAAAGGGAACCCCTTTTTACTATATTCTATCCTTTCTCTTCAATCTCAGCCCTATTTTTTTCACTTTTTCTTCTACAATACAAGCTCATTACCACAACTAACAAAAAGTATACCTTTTTCCTATATTAATCTCCTTTTTGGGGGCCCAGGGCTCCCCTCCCTCGCTACGCTAGTGCAATTATGCATGCGCCCCTGATCTCTTCTTTTTAACTTAACCTAACATAACTTCCTTTAATATTATCTGAGCCTATACCTATTTAAAAGTAACTTTGCCGTACAAACAACGTATGGCAGAGAGAAAAATAAGTGTAGCACCTTTCTTTCTCGCGATCCTGACTTGAATTTTTTCATGGGACAACCGTGGAAGTGCACTCTTTTAAATTAAAAATAATTTTTTAAATCCGTCCACAAATGCCGGAGTAATTGCCTAACATACAACAACAACTTCTTTTGAAGCCGGTGAAAATGGTTTTACAGTACAGGTTTTTATAATAACAGTACAGGTTTTTAAAATAACAGTATGATCCAATTTGCTTGAATATTTTTAAACTCACTCCTCCACCTACATACAGACAGGTCCACTGTAGTAGGAACATAGGAAACACTTATGGCGAATTAACTTACACTCGCCTGATTCGATTATGTGTAATGTTTTTGAAGATTTAATTTTGAATTAAAATATTATTTGCTTTGTTGCAGCCGCACATAACCCTTGTGTACTTGCTTTCTTGCAGCATTGCAAATACGGGGTAATTTCTCTTGCGGACAGTACTAAATTTATCAGCTCCCTGTCTATGTTTCTAGTAGCATGGACCTGTCTGTATATTTACATAAAACTTTGGCTTGCCAGAATTTATATGGGATATTCCAAATCCCACATCACCATTTCTCAAGATGTTGTGTTCAGTGCGCTGTTGCCAGCGTTTGCAAATATACATATCAGATAAAAATTGTATTGGCTGTTAGGTTAATACCGTTTTTAAATAGTTTTACTATTTATAAAGGCGTCTGTATTCTATACGTCTTTGGTATTTTATTCACCTTGATCTATTTCTTATTGATGTCAATAGATTTACCTGTTCTACGTGACTTTTATCTTCAAACTGCAAAATTGTTGTTGGCCAGCGACTAGTTTTGCTGCATTATTAGTTATGCAATTAGGCTCTGCAATCATAACGTTATTATTTCTTGATAAATTGGGCACTTTGCATTTTTTGTATACTTACTGATTATTTTACGTTTAAAACGTTCATTTGGCATTTTATTAACAATAATTACAATAATAAATGTCTAATTTATACTTATTTCAAATAATTTGTAATATTATACCAAGTAATAAGGAGGCTTTCGTATCAAAAAAAGTTGGTTACAAAATTAATGCAAGTTCTTGTTTTTAACACGCTTTTATTAGCTTGGGTTGTAACTATCTATCTATCTATGTAACGGAATCTTTGAACCTAATTTTTACCAACTTCCAGCGATTCAATTTCTTTGAAACTTTGCACAGGTATCAAGGACCGATGACAATGCAATAATTTAAAAACAGTATCCCGTTATCCTGATTAGGACCGCCAGGATAAATAAATTCCTTTACAGATCCTCTGTGTCTCTTGACAAAATGGCGAAGGAATTTTTAGTAGATAAACTGGAGCATTTATTTTTAAAAAACTAATTGATATATCGAACTAAAAAATGAAAAATAAATAATAGTTTAAAAAAACTAAAAAACACGCTTTTATATGCAACCGAACTAAAAATTAGAAAATAATTTTTCATTACAAAGAGTTTGTCACTTCAGAATAAAAGCGTGGGGTGCTTAATATATTAAATGTTATAATTATTCTATTTGCAAATATCTATGAGGGAAAAGTTATGAAAAAATAGTAAAATGCACCGCTCGCTTTTTACTCTGAAGTGACAAACTCTTTGTAATGAAAAATTATTTTCTAATTTTTAGTTCGGTTGCATATAAAAGCGTGTTTTTTAGTTTTTTTAAACTATTATTTATTTAACACTAAAGCCAGAACAATAAAAATAAGATACCGAATAAACTGTATATTAGACTGGGCAAAAAAATGTTTTTTTGTTTTTGAAAACTATATCGAAAATAAAATTTGAGCCTTTAATATTAGATAATATTTAGAGGTCTCTCTTCTTTCTTTAGAATTTTTTTGTACTTTAATTTTTGCATCAAAGCTCCCTAACTATCTAGGTAAAAAATATTATTTGTATATAAGTCTTTGGAGAATTAAATTTTCTACAAAAACGTCCCATTAAAAGTGTTCGCCAAAAAAATCGTTTTCGAATAATCGAGCTTCTAAACAGTGATAATTTTTTTTTGATTTTCCTTTTCGATTTTGGAATTTTGTAACTTAAGAAAAAATAGATATATAGAAAAAAACAATATAGATTCTTAAAGGAAATTTACTGCTTTACAAAAAGGTCTCCTAACGTTTTAACAGAAAATCGTATTTTTAAAGTTATTCACAATTTAAGTTGAAGAAAACATTAAATTACTGTTCTCTTTGTTGTTGAACGAAGCTTTTTCACTGATATACATGATTGATATATTAATTATCAAAAATTTATTAATTTTATCGCTTAAAATATTTAAATTTTATATGTATTCAAACCTATTCTCGGTTAATAGTTATTTGTTAAACGAAAACGTAGATTTACTTACACTAATACAGTATAAAAAATAATAAAATAAATTTGAATATACATATTATATTATTTATAGATTTTAAGCGATAAGAATAATAAAACTATGATTTTCGATGACGCAATATATCAATTTGTCCCAAGAAGTAAATAAATTTGGTTCAAAGATAAAGAAAACCGTAACTTACTTTTTCGTTAACTTAAATTGTAAATAACTTTTAATTTTTAATTTAAAAGAACGATTTTATGTAAAAATATTCGGAGATCTTTTTTTTAGAGCAATAAATTCCCTTTAGAAATGAATGTCGTTTTTCTTTATATTTTTTTGTTGGTTACAAAATTCCAAAATAAAAACGCAAATCTAAAAATATATAAGTGTTTAAAAGATATTTCAAAAACGATTCGTCAGGCAACAATTTTCGATTAGACGTTTTTTAGACAAGTTAGTTCATTAAAGACATAGGTGCAAATATAGTTTTAACCTTTATAGTTAGGGAGCTTTGAAACAAAAAATAAAAGTACAAATAAAATATCTAAAAATTTTCACGATATTTACTTTTAGTCTTCCTTTCCATATAGTTAAAAAAGTCGATTTTTGGCCCTCTATTGTACAGCGTGTCTTCGGAAGTTCTTACCAAATGAGAAACTTTCAAAATTATTACACCTACGAAAAAAGTGCTGCTTGACGAGAAAATACATTTCCAAAAAAATATTTGTATATTAGATGTATAGGGTGGCTAAAAAAATAATAATTTCCAAATTAAGATACAGCTTATTTTCTAACTACACTACGAAACTTTAATGGGTGATTTTAATGTAATTTTATGTGTCCGGAGTTGCTTCAGGATACAGGGTGTTAATTATATTTTAGAAAGTCGGTATATTTTTTTAAATGCAAAGCCAAATACAAAAAAATAGTTTTTGGCACAAAAAAGTTGTATTTTTAGTTGCTTTATAGAAAAATATATATATATATATATATATATATATATATATATATATATATATATATATATATATATATATATATATATATATATATATATATATATATAAAAACCACATTAAAAGCTAGTGGCGTACATTTTTCTCTCAATAACATTGGCTGTTGTGCCCACTGAGACGCTACTGGACCCAATAAGGTCAATCTAGTTGGAGCTTTGCAAACGCTTTATTACAATTAATTTAAACAATGTACCAAATTTCAGCCAAATCGGTTAAAGGGTATTTAAGATATTTATAAAATATCGAATTCTTTTAATTTAACGACCTGTATCTTAGAAACGAAGCAACTTCGGACATATGCTTATAGGAACTTTTCTTTATAAAATGACATACGAAACCATTCTTTAAAGATTCGTGCTGTAGTTAAAAAATTCTCTGTATAATCATTTGAAAATAAATATTTTTTAAACCACCCTGTACATCCTACATATAATTATTTATGTGGAAATGTATTTTCTCATCAATCAGGACTTTTATAAACGTGCACGTTTTTCGTAAAGTTAATAATTAAAAAGCTTCCAATTTGGTAAGAACTTGCGAAGACACGCTGTATATGATATTTTATTGTTATAACATTATTTTCCTAAATTATTTATTAAATAGGCCTAGTGCCTATTTTTTCATATGTTTAATATAATTTTCCTATTCCAAAAGAATGTGCCCAAAAGATTTAAGAACTAATGGTAATTAACAGGCATATCCAGTATTATACAGGATTTTTACTAGTTAATGGTAGACAGAAATACACCAGATTTTTAATTCCAAAACACGATTTCTTTTGAATTTTGGACCTGTTAAAAAATATCCTGGTGAGGACCAACAATGTAATTCCTTTAGTAGAAAAGTAGAATTCATACTAGAAAAAAGCCAGAGGTGTTATAGAAGAAATAAAACCATTTTTTAAAGTTTCGTGCTATAATTAAAAAAATATCCTCCATAATTACTTGTAAATAAATATTTTTTTAAGCCACCCTGTACATCCTACATACAATTGTTTCTGTAAAAATGCATTTTCCCGTCCTGCAGGACTTTTTATGAAAGTGCACGTTTTTCGTAAAGTTAATAATTAAAAATTTCCCATTTGGTAAGATGTTCCGAAAACACGCTGTGTATCATATTTTATTGTTATAACATTATTTTCCCTAAATTATTTATTAAATAAGCCACGCGCCTATTTTTTCATATGTTTAATATAATTTTACATACCCCAAAGGAATGTGCCCAAAAGATTTTAAAAATCTAATGGTAATTAACAGGCATATCCAGTATTATACAGGGTTTTTACTAGTTAATGGTAGACAGAAAAACACCAGATTTTTAATCCCAACACATGATTTCTTTTGAATTTGGACCTGTTAAAAAAATATCCTGGTGAGGACCAGCAATGTAATTCCTTTAGTAGAAAAGTAGAATTCATACAAGAAAAAAGCCACAGGTGTTATACAAGTAAATGGATGGTATTTCTTTGGGTACACGCCAAAATTAAATTAATAGTACTAAAACCGTAAAAAAAAAAAAAATTTAAACAAGTAAAAGTTAATTAAAAATCAATGATTTGTAATTAACTTTTTACTTGTTTACATTTTTTGTTTTTAGTACTTTTAATTTAATTTTGGCGTACCCAAAGAAATACCATCCAGTAAATGAATCCGCCAAACTACAGAACATATCTTCAATTTTTATACAAGTAAAGACTGCAATCAATTTTTTTCTTAAAGCATCATTTAAATAGTGTGCGAGCAACAAAGAGATAAATTATTGGAGAGTAAGACAAAACTCGACGAGCTAATGACGTTGGTGACTTTTTCGTGGATGAACTGACTATACCCAGCCTATAGGTTCTGTGTTGTTTTAAATCCACTCTGTAAATTTTACATGATTTTCTAACTACTAATGTTGTTGTGGCTCACTTTATCATCCCTATCATTTATGTCATCACCTTTCCGGACACCTTGTATAACCCAAAGTAACAAAAACAGTTAATTTAATTAGTAACTTAATAATTATTATGACAAAACTGAGTGGTCATTTGGCAACAAAGTGATAAATTACTTAAGCATACATGCTTTAATACCTATCTCATAGTTGATAATTTGTTTATGTAATGTTGTAAAGACACTTGGAAAATCTGTAGAGTCACGAAAGAGTTACATAATATACAAAAAAACTAATTTGGAAAGATGGGTAATAAGTTTCTGTAAAATAAAGACTTTTTTATTTAAGGACTATTTACAAAGGTTTTAAGCAAGCCTAAACCAGGGAAGCCATGGGCATTAGTTTTAATAAGGGATCTTTCTTGCTGTGTATTATTGGGTGTTTTACTCTGTGCTTACCATGCACATTTTGTATCAAGGCTGTCCTATCCTTTGATTGGGTGGGGACATTCAGCCCATGCTGCAAAAGCTCTTGAATTGGAGAGAAGATACGTTCGCATAATTGCTAATATTGGCTACCGGGAAGAATATAGACCAGAGTGGCTTTCAAGTGACGCAAATAGAGCGCTCCCGAGTAGCTCAGGAGCATTTCGTTCCACTTTATGGCGTTCCAGTGACGGAAAGTGTTATACACCTGAGCTACTCCGTTTTTCTTTCCCCTTGCCCCTCATGCACCAACCCCTCTTTTGGTTTTTGTGCTTCAAACGTGTTTTTTTATGGTTAAGGATGGATTTTTAAAAGTATTTATTTAAAATGGAATTAGATATTAAAAAGATATTATTATTATAAAGCCAAGAAAGGTTAAAAACAACGAAATTTTAAAATTTATTAAAGTATTTCTCTTTCTTGTCTAAGGATGCGTTCCAGTGACTAAGTTTTTAGAACAGTACAAGAGCTTCAAGCCCTGGAGCGTGACGCACAAAAATTTTCGTCATTGGAAAGCTACCCAGATTTTATTAAATTGGGGCTTCTTACTCTCTCATGCTTATTACATATTTGGCGGATAGAGCACCCATTTTAATAAAAACTTTTGAAAATTTGTACTAGCTCCGGAATAGTGTATCTTTCATAATAAATTGGTAGAACACAATTTAACGCAGTTAAAAATAGGACATTCTTATTAGATGACTCCATACAAGTGCCTTTTTTTAATATATTTTGTTTATAAAAAAGGAGACATTTATTTTTAAACATTTTACACATTACACATATAACAACCCCATTTAAATTTTATTTGTTTATTATAAAGTGTATTTTTACCACATCCGAATGACAAAATTCTTAAATAAAAGATTTTAAAAATAATACTGTACATTTTTATCTTAAAATAAAAAGAAGTGTGTTTTTATTTAATTTTTTTAGTAAAGTTCAAATTTGGTCCATTTTATTAGTTGTACAGGGTCCGGCAAAATGAACAACCCATTTTAAATTGCTTATAAAAATTTATTAACTTTAAAAAACAAAACAAAGGAACATGTATTCTTAAACAAGAAAGATGGGAGTTTATTATGCTTTGAATATGGTGTCCGGCAAAATGTATTACCTATTTTGTTTCTTTAATATAAAAAAATGTATCGAGTATTCACTATGGCGATATTTTTATTTGGAAAAGTAGGCTTTGGAGAGTTTATTAAAATTGTTGACAGTTGTCAAAATGCCGCGTTGGTTAACAGAACATCGCATTTTTGTGTCGAAAAATTTATTGAATATAATTCCATTATAGCCGTTCAAAGGTGTTTTCGACGTCAATTTAACGACCGACAGTGTCCGCAGCGGAAGACCATTACAGTTTGAATTCGTAAATGGAGGACAGAAGGATCCGTTTTAGACAAGAAGTCAAGTGGGCGGCCAAGATCTGCCTGCAATGCACTGAACGAAGACAGAGTTAGAAATGCAATTATCGCTAGTCCCAAAAAATCTGTTGTTAAACATGCTACTGTTTTAAATTTATCTGAGCGAAGTACACGAAGAATGTTAAAAAAATGAATTTTCACCCATACAAGATCGCAATTGTTCAAGAAATAAATCATCAGGATAAGATTAATAGACTTGAGTTCTGTCGCCTTCTTCGTACCAATTATCAAGGTATTGAAAACAATATGTTTATGAGCGATGAGGCCCACTTTTATTTAAACGGAGATGTAAATAAACAGAATTGTCGTTACTGGGCTCAAGAGAATCCACGCGAAATTCATCAGCCAAAATATTGCCAATGAAATCCACGCTATTTCTAGGCAAGTTCTTCCAAAATGTAATGAGAAAATTTATGAACCAGTTAGAAGAATGTATTGAAGAGGGTGGCGGTCATTTGCGGCACACCATATTCAAAGCATAATAAACTCCCATCTTTCTTGTTTAAGAATACATGTTCCTTTGTTTTGTTTTAAAGTTAATAAATTTTTATAAGCAATTTAAAATGGGTTGTTCATTTTGCCGGACCCTGTATTTTAAGGCATTAAACTGAGTTAATAAATTATGCAAAGTTGATGACCAACAATGCTGCTTTTTCTTTATTTTGAGAACCAGATATTTATAACAAAAAAAAAATTACTAAAGTCTAATTATCCAAAAGCTTTTCCTTTTATTTATATACAGGGTGTCCCAGGATAGGTGTTACAAGAGAACAAATGGACCAAAATTTTGGGATCGTAAACGTCCTTTGTGAAAACTGTTTGCATTGTTCAAAACTGATAAATACAAAGTTTTACTTCTCTTAATGATATACAAGGCACGTTACCACTAAAAAAATAAAAAATGATCAAGAGTAAAGTACCTTTAATTTTAAAAATAGGACAAATAGGAAAATGTATAAGGAAATGTTTTAGAAAATTAAATTTTTGTATAACTGTAAAGTTAAAGAATTAAAGTAAAACATTAATTTTGTCAACTTTTTTATTATGCATAAACAGTTTCTAAAATACTTGGCTTAGGGCAGAGAATAAATAAAAAATAAAAATTTTGCTCCCTCTTGCTCATTATTTAAGTTGTAATGCATAATGTAAAAAAATTTACAATTACATTTTTCTTTACTCTTATGCTTTAACTTCAAATTTTGACATAAAATTCAATTTTCAACAATATTTACTGATACAATTTTGTTCTACTTTTAAAATTAAATGTATAATACCATCTGGAGTAAAATTTTATATTTGTTAGTTTTGGACCAAAATTTTTGGTCCATTTGTCCTCTCGTAACATCTATCCTGGGACACACTGTATTTAACGCCCTGTATACGGATACTTTGAAAAAGAAACAATATACATAGTATCACCTTCACTGGATACCTAGATATGTATTATGCAACATCATCTTTCTTTTTTTTTAAATCTCATCTTTCACTAACAGCGCTAAAATGAAATCATTTAGCCTTAAGCTTCTAACATTCTTTGATCTAAATATTTGTATAGTAATAACGGTAATATGATTTAATTTCCTTTTTTTCTTGCACATCTCATGCAACCAAATTTGGACTCAATTATTATAGTTATTTTTTTTTAAACGAGAGTTGTCCCTTGATTTAATTTAATATTATACAGGGCGCCACGCAGTGCTGTATTAAGCACTAGGCTGATCTAGGCTACAGCCTAAGGCGCAGTGAAAAAATAGGCTCCAGACAGGGAAGATTTGAAAAAAAAGTTAAGGACGGGGGGGATCAAATAGGCGCTAGAGAGGAAAGGTTCTTTTTTTTGGACTTTAATTTGATTTGTAAATAAGGCGCCCCATGGAATAAAATGGGCGCCAGGGTGGGAAGGAACTTTTTTGGTTTTCCTCTTGCCCATCGTCGGGCTGTGGGGGATTTATCGCTTTTTGTAGGTTTGTTCACGGTTCCCAACAGAGAAACTCGTGGTTCCGCGCGTATGCATCCCTATACGGTCCAACTGGACATGCCCCGAACTTCTCACTTTGTTCGTTCTTTTATCCCTAGAGTTTCTAGATTGTGGAACATGCTGCCCGCGGAGGTCTTTACTTCCTTCCTTCCCCCAAATCTTCAAGTATTTAAGTCCTGTGTCAACAAACTCCCTCTTACCTCGCCTAAGACACCCACGGTACGTTATTATTTAGGCTTTTAGCCTTCGTGGTTTCTCCAATGATAAAAAAATGTACTCGTAAATAGGGCACCGTGGGATTACATAGGTGCCACGCATGGAGGAACCATTTTTTTGCTCTTACAAATTTATGTTCTCTCATTTTTTTTTTTTTTTTTAAATAGGCGCCTCTAATAAGTCCAGCCTAGGGCGCTTAAAACAGTTAATACGGCCCTAGTGCCACGAGATTACCAGCAAGTCTGTTATTTCCTTGACAGTATTACACGATTTTGAAATTTTGGTCGAAAGTATGGTTGGATCGGATGCAGATTTATGATGTTTCAGATTATATGTGGCATATCTGGTTTAACCGGAAGTGCAGTCCACTTTGAAATTTTAAATGAAACTCCCTATATATGTTTCTAATAAATTAGTTCTACAGGCAATTGCAAGAGAATTCATGTACCACATTATACCCATCTTAAATAGTTTTTGAGAAAATGGCGTTCAAAAGCCATCTTACCCACCATTTTTATCGATTGGTCAAAAAAACAAATAATGATAGAAGAGGGCTAATGCAATTTTTTACCCATATTTAATATAATTTAATAAACCTTATATCCTGTTATCGTGAAACTTAGCATTTATTTCTTACTCTTTTTGTTCATTATGTCCTATCCCTAAACCTAGTAGTTTTAAATTTAATAACAGTGAAACATTAAAAAATATATATTTTTTTGCCATTTTCGGGAAAGCCTAGCGTTATTTTGTTCATAACTTTTAAAACTATTAGGTTTAAAGTATGGGTTTCCATTTCGTCAATTGAAGTCCTTTACTGCCGAAAGTCAATTTCTGTGGCACTTCCTGTAAAACGGGAACTTATATTTTTATGGTAATTGGGCATAGGGTTTATTCAATATGTGTAAACACGCATTAGCCCTTTTCTATTATCATTTGTTTTTTAACAAATTGATAAATATGACGGTTAACATGACATTTTCGAACGCCATTTTCTCCAGAACTATTTTAAATAGGTATACCATGTGGCACATGTATTTTCTTGAAATTAACTGTAAAATCGTTTTTTAGGAAGATATATAGGGTGTTTAAATTAAAATAGCAAAGTTAAAAACACTTCCGGTTAAACCGGATATGCCACAAACAGCGTGTCTCTGGATGTTCTTACCTAATGGAAAACTGTCCTACTTGATGGGAAAATACATTTTTACAAAAATATTTGAAGGTTAGATGTACAGGGTGGCTTAAAAATTACTTGTTTTCATATTAAAATAAAGGTTTTTTCCTAAATACGGTACCAAACTTTAAAGGGTGATTTCTTATGTCATTTTATGAAGAAAAGTTTCTATAAACATAACATTTTTAGATACAGAAAATATTTTTTAAAGGTCTTTTTTTTTTAATATCTTAAATACAAAGTCAGATTTAAAAAAAAATGCACTACACTAAAAAGTTATATTTTTAGTTGCCTTATGGGAAAAAGATATAAAAACTACATAAAAGCCAGTGGCGTACAGTGGACACAACAGCTAATATTGTTGAGAGAAAAATGTACGCCACTGGCTTTAAGTAGTTTTTATATTTTTCCCATAAAGCAACTAAAAATATAACTTTTAGTGTTGTAAAAACACACATTTAAAAAAATGTCCTGTATCTCAGAAACAAAGCAACTCCGGACATATGTTTATGGGAACTTTTTTCATAAAATGATAAAACAAATCCCCCTTTAAAGTTTCGTGCCGTAGTTAGAAAATACCCTGTATATTAATTAGGAATTTTTAAGCCACCCTCTACATCTAGCATACAATTATTTTTATGGAAATGTATTTTCTCATCAAGCGGAACTTTTTATAAGGAAGCACATTTTTTCGTAAAGTTAATAATTAAAAAGTTTCTCGTTTGGTAAGAACTTCCGAAACACGCTGTATAATCAGAAATCTGTCCAATCATACATCCGATCAAAATTTGGAAATCGTGTAAAGTCCGCGCTTTTAGTAAAGAGGCCACCGACGTCATCATTATCTACGCGAAATCTTCTGTAACTTTCATCAAGTTTAGGCGAAGAACCAATTCTAAAACGGTATTTACCAATTGGTTATGTTGACGTTTAAACAAAGTATTATACGTCAAAGTTGTCACCATTTAATACCGCGGTTATAATTGGTTGAACGCCTAAAATTGATATCTGTTTCAATCACGGTTTCAGGGGCTTCGTATCCTTAACTGGGAAGTAGGCATTTTAAAGATTTGATTTAAAAAAATAAATAACATTTTAAATACGGGATGAGGGAATAAGAGGAGATTTTGCGCAGAAAATGATGACGTCGATGGCCTCTTTACTAAACGTGCAGACCCTACTACTTCTCAAGAAAATCACACTTGCTTGTAATCTCGTGGACACCACATGGTGATTTTAAAAATGTTCTGCATAAAATACATAAAATTTTTAAGTTATTAGTATGTTCTAATTTAAATTAAAAAAAAAAACTACTTGTTAGTATATTTAGTACTAAATCTTGGATAAGTGAGTCCTTTTGTTGGCCCCTTAAGTTTAAAACTTTACCAATGAATCGCATTTTGTATTTTTTTGTTAACTTTAAATAAACTGTGAAAAGGTGGATTTTGCTGTCAGGAAGTGAAATGTAAAGGTTCTAGTTAACTCATTTTATTTTTAATTATATCATTTATAGTCTTTATTAAATAAATAGTGTTATACTATTTTAATTTATTTTTAATTTATGATGTCTAAATCAAAGTTATTGCGAATGTTACGTTTCCTTACGATTGGGAAAGTTGATAATATTTTGTTTACTTGTATTATTAGTTAACGGATTAATGGTGCAAATCACAAAATGTGGAAATTCCGAGATTATTCGCATGTTCTAATGTTATTATTATTTTTTAAATTTTTTGACATCCCTCGAAGGCATATGCCTAAATACCAGGGTACCGTGGGTGCGGGTTATTAGATGTTTAACCCATCTTTCCCCCTGTTCCGTCAACGTTGTCCAAGCACTGAAACATGCAGTTATGTATTTCACAGCACCTTTTAGACAACGCGGTAGTGCCACCACGGTCGTTATTTTTAAATAACTGCTACCTAAATATGTCTCCCTCGCTGGGAATCAAACCGGTGACTTCTGGCTTCAAAGATCAAAGCTCTGTCCACTGCGCCACGGGGAGACCAATAATTGCAAAGTATTCCTCATCGCAGAAAACAATTTATATCTTTAAAAAAGACGGTTATAGGTTGTATTTAACTATAAAAAAGCAGAAAAATATTTAAAGCAAACAAATGTCTTATTTTGTCAGTAGCGTACAAGGCAAATTCAAAAAAATATACAGGCTGTTACAAATTCAAGGTCCACCATTAGGTTCTTAGAAACATTGAGGGGATACTGGGATTGTTAAATAAGGGCAAATTTGTGATAAGTGATATCTTAAATATTATAAAAGTTTCTAAAGAGCGGGAAATTTTAGTAAAGTAAAAAAGCTTTTAATTTCCGGAATTGTAACTTTAATATTTATATATTTTTTTAACGTTGAAAATCAGCTTTCGTGTGGCGGTTACGGAATGCGCGATCCACTACTGAAGTAAGCATAGGTTTTTAATATATTTTTTATGCAATTAAATTCTAATTTAAAATTTTGGAAAAATTTTGATGTCATTTAGATACCTTAAAGAATATAATTTCGGCGATAATAAAAGTTGTATCAATACCTTTGAAAAAGATATTTATTTCTTAATTATAAGTTTTTTTACGGGTTTCGGTTGTCATAAAAGGCGGTTTAAAAGTTTAAATATAATTGATTTATAAATTTTTCGGTTCGTGGAGCTTTTCTTGAGCACTTAATAAGGGTAGGTATCCTTTTTTAAGTTTAATATTTTCCTAATTAGATTTTTTTCAGTTAACAACAAATGAGATTTTGTTTTAAATAATGTTAACTTAAAAAATTGTAATTAATAAAAATCCCAATACATTTTTTTAACTGTAATAAATATTTTATTACCTAGCCTTAGAATGTATTTAAATAATAGGGTTGCATTATACAGGGTCTGTCAAAAATTGAAAGGTAATTTTTTTGAATATAAATATAGCGCTGACTGGAAATTTTTAGGCAACCCTGAGGCAATACCTTTGTTAAAGTACTAAAGGTATTTAATATTAAATAGTTATTATCTGGTAAATAGATGGATAAAGGGCGCTTCCTATTCGGATCTCGTACTGAATGCATTACATTCAATGTATAGGCTCTTTCTGCATTTTTATTAAATTTAACAAGATTGTACAGTTTAAAACTAGCCCCCTAAGTTTTGACATACCAAGTTTAATTTTTTATCTTAAAATATAAATCTATTACAGTAGAGAACTACCTTAGAACAACACGTGGTACAGTACGTTATTTTTTTGTCTAATCTAAGAGTAATTGTTAATATAGCAATCAAAACTACATTTAATTATCTCTCGAGTATTTGTGCTTAGAGCATTGGCTACAAAATAAAAACAATAATAAAATTATGCATAGCATACATTTATTGCTATTTTTTCATTTATTTTTCTTTATTTCAAATGACATTTAGCACTACATTAAATGTAAAAACAAATATAAAATGAAATGACGTCACAAAAAACTACAGTCAACTTTAAACAATACTATTACTATATAAACATTTTTTACATTCAAATAATGTTCTATATTGTAGGGTTCCAAATCAATAAATAAATTTCGTAACTTTTTTAAACATTTTTTTGTTCAATATACACTTAATATTAACTATGGATGGTGGAGGGAGGATAACCATCTGAATGTTTTAAAAAGTGTCCGTCGAAAGGAGCAACTTAAGGTGGCGTCACAGTAGCCAGAGGAGATTTTTTTAAACAAGGAGCAAGAATTTACAAAATGAAAAAGAGCAGATAGACCATTGGCTACTGTGGCGCCATCCCAATTTGCTACATTCCGATGGCCACTTTTTCAACTTGTCCGCCATAAAAAGATGGTTATCCTCCCCTCCACCATCCATAATATTAACACTTAATTTATTATAAAATTTAATACTAAAGTAAAATGGACTTTTCCCAAACAAAGTTAATCTGTGAATAGGATAAATAAACTTTATCTTAACAAAAGAAGGATTTATTTAGTGCCAATGTCGAAGCTTGCTGAAGTTTAAGCACAAAGTTTAGCCGAATTATTAAAAATTTAAATTTTAGTGTTTACAGGGCTAAGTGTATGATTATTAATTACAAGATAGTTACTTTATTGTATCAAAATTTACAGTATAAGAGCAAAGTTTGGTGTCATTATACAAAAATTTGTTTATACAGGGTGTTAGCGAATTTGCTAAGAAAATCTTAAGGCATCTAATGAAACCATTTAAAAAAAAGATCATATAAATATGGGTTAGAAAATGCATTGTTTTCCACATACAGAGTGTTAAAATTAAAAAAATACTTTTTATTAATTTCCCTAATATATTTTTTTAAATTTTAATAAAATTTGGCAATGTTATTTGTTACATGATAGAACTTA
The DNA here is from genome assembly GCA_014170235.1 of Listronotus bonariensis. Lineage (NCBI taxonomy): Eukaryota > Metazoa > Arthropoda > Insecta > Coleoptera > Curculionidae > Listronotus > Listronotus bonariensis. The sequence goes on along the minus strand of JACEGR010004777.1, from coordinate 36,494 downwards.
TCTTAACCTTGACTAAATTTATTCCAGTGGCGTTTCAAGTGGTATATATACAAAAATTTTTGAGAAAAAATTCACAACACTGACTTTTGCACATTTTTTGAATTAGAAAAATGCAGCTTTTTAAGGTCCTCTTTTATTTTTGTTATTTAATTTTAAAGAAAAAAAAATACTTAACTGCATACTTGTGGACCATACAAGGGACATAGGGAAATTTGAAGACCACAGGGGAAAAACGTGTTAAGTAATTGTTTTCCACTTTTAACAGAAAACGAATTGTAAGTAAAGAAAAGCTACTATAACTATATAATTTGCGTACTGCTTATTTATGTAACACCATGTTAAAACTAAAAAAATCTCCAACGCCATAATGACCTGTACGACAAAATAACTATTCGGTACTTCACCTCATTGGGTCAAAGTGCCAAAACATCAAAATTACAAGGGAAAATGTTTTATGTCATTGAATATTTGTTAATTTAGCACGTTTTTATTATTGAATATAGTATACAAATAAGTGCCACTTGAGGTAATTATATATATATTTTTTAATAGTTTAATCAGTTACATCTTGTTATTTACAAAGTCGATTGATGAGATAAGGTCACGACATTCGCCATATTTACTAGCGCGGCTGTGCCGTCAAGTCGGTCCATTTTCGGCCATGTTTGATTTTAGGCAGATCAGTGGCGTAGAATTAAGGAGAAAACAAAAAAGAACTGTATGTTATAAACAAAATTTATTGGATTATTTTAATAGGCATAACCTAAAACAGAAACATAAATGTGGTTTAAATATTGAAAATTAAAAATTATCAAAGCGACGACAGGACGATGAGGTACCTGGCAGAGCAAAACATTTTGCATGGTTTCGTACGTCAACAACAATTTTAAAAACTTTGTATACAAGGTGTCCGCTAATGAATGGTACACAGAAAAACCACAGATTCCTTATGCCAAAGTATTAAGATTTAACCAAACATACCTAATATCCAAAAGTTTATAATAAGGAAGATACGGGGGTGTCATAGTAAAAAGAAAAAGTAAATTTATTTTGATAATTGTTCCCCCTTTTTAAATATCTTAATAAAACGGTATCTCGGGGTTTTTAAACATTAGCTTTTCAGATCGAATATTAATTTTTGTGTGTAGACTAGAGGGAGATGGGTACACTATTTAAAATTCTCTAAAACTACCCAATTTTTTGTTACTATTCTGTATGTATGTAAACTAGTAAGCTTCTCTATGCTTTTTGCACAAAAGGTATACTTAGTAAGAATTGGTCTTGACAACCGTTTTTAAGGTATTCACGTTTTGGTTGTTCAGTGCACCCGAAATTTATAGTTATTAGTTAGCTATAATTACAACTGCTCAGATATAAATAGCTGATAGCTAAAAACTCCTGGATACCGAGTTTATTAAAATGTTTAAAACATATCAGAAATTATCGAAATGCATGAATAAAAAATATTTATATCCTTTAACACCCCGTATCTTCCTTATCATTAACTTTTGGATATAGGTATGTTTGTTTAAATTCTAAATGGGGATTTTCGCATAAGAAATCTGTGGTTTTTCTGTGTACAATTAATTAGCGGACACTCATCAGTACCATATGTATATAAAAACACGAATGACTGGAAACTATTCCACAGTTTTTACCAAACAAAGCTTCGACAAGGCACGACTCTGTCATCAGCTGATAATGCTACCAACTTTGAACAGAACTGCCAACCAAAATCGTAATTCTCACACCCTCATGTCCCTGACAAAAGCTATCACCGGTCTTGCTTATATCTAAACCCCTTCTCATAAAGAAACTTTGGTTATTTATTTTTAAAATAGGTTAACTGTTATCTGTCTATTATATCTCTAAAAAAACTTTTTCTTTCAATTATAAAAAGTTCTTGTGTGGGATGAACTGAAAAAACTGAAAAAAAAGAAAACCAAAATAAATACCTATGTAAAAAAATATTCAAACTAAACTAGAAATCACCAAGACAAAGATTTTTCGCTACTTGTGTTTTAAAGAAAAAAAAAACGGACATCAACACATGCCAAACGATTAATTTGTAAACCCGCCTAATTGACTTAACACGTTTTTCGATGTACCGTGCGGGCTTGCCACGTTTTCCCCGGTGGCCTGATACTAATTTTTGGTATTTCGAGAGACTCGTCACGTTTTTTCTCTGCATTGTCTAGTATATAGATACTATACACTTAAACCTACCAATTTCTCTGAATAGTTTGATTTAATAATACGTCACTCGAGCTGTAACCTGCAACTCTTTTGTTTTTGTTTTAAATGTTTTTCTGTTTAGATTAATAAATTTTAGAAAAAAATACACGAAATAGCTATATTCGTTTTTTTTTAAAGTACAGGGAAGTTCAAAAATAAGGCCCTGTTTATTTTTAAATTAAAATGAATAACCCTGTTCGTAGTGTCTGGGACCGGCTTAACTGCTTTTGCGTGCGGGAAAAAATCAGTGTGAAAGCACAGTAAAGGCAGGATATCACATTTTAGCAAATTATAAACATTTTTTTTTTACTTTAACTTAGTCTTTCACTATTTTTTTTATACAATTTAACTATCTGCAATGGCTCATCATTTTTTAAGTAGGTTAATATGTACATTTTTATGGTACCCGTGACTAGGGCGCGTATCTTTTAGACAGACAAAGATGATGTAAGGCAATTATTACCGGAGAAAGTACTTCTATCTTGTTTTATAATAAACGATCCATTAGGCACGTATGTAAATATACAGGGCGAGTCAAAAGTCTGCTAAAGCTTATTTACTCGTTATCCATGAAACTTTTTTAATCTCTTTTTTCGTAGGTATATAGCCACGCATTTTAAAAATATTTTGATGTATACAGGGTTGCTCACAAAGGAGTGACGGTATAAAGTTATATTTTTTTAAATTTATCACCCTGTATTATGTATTTTTGATAAATTCCCCTTTACTTTCTTATACTTTTTGGTTATAGGGCTAAATCTTTAAATTTAGGAAATATTGCAGTTTTTTCGAAATTAGGAACATTTTCCATGACGCTACCATTTTCTTAATATCGATTTTTTTTAGGTGTCTGGGCGGTCAATTACTTAATAGATTATATTTGTACATTTTAATTAATAAAATATATTTTAATTATACAAAGTGTCGAGAAAACAGTTATAGGCTTAGAGAAATTAAAACTTTCAAAACTTTTTTATTTTAAATGGAACACCCTGTATTTTCTTTTATCATTGGTTTTAGTCTTGTAAAACTTATACATTTTTAAGTTTAAGTTGAGTAAAGTGACCACATTTTTAATCATGGAAAACGGGACAGATGAGAAATAATAAAATAAGATGGAATTTTTTGGGTTTCCCCCAATTTTTTTTTTTGGGCAAAAAAGGTCCTCACTTTTTGAATGTTTTAATAGTAATCGATTAATTATCGGCGTTGTAAATTTAATTTACTGGCATTGCCACCACTCTTTAATGGCAAGGCATTGGCAAAAAGGTATTAAAAAGACGCGAAAGTGGGCAACGTGTTGCAGATAATGTGATGGCATCCGTCATTAATAAGTTATTGGCAAAAAATGCGTTTAGGATAATGGCATTTATCATTAAATAAGTACTGCAAGTTTTATAACTTGAATGTCCCAAAAGTTAAATAACATATTTAGAATTTTGTTATCGAAAAAAATGAGAAAAAAGGCAGGAAAACTTTATCAATAAAAAAATTACATAATATAAATTTTTATACCGTAACAATAAACCAAAAAAATAAAAAGTATGTAATAAAATTAAAAAAAAACACATAGTAAATCAAAAGAAAACACTTTAAAATAGTAAGTATTTAAGGGGCACTTACACTCAATTTTTAGATCCAAAACATAGGGAGAAATATTTTAAGGGAGTTAAATGTCAAAATAAAACTATTAAATATATATAAAAAAATTATTAACACGTCTCTTAAACTTCTAATAAGGCAACTCCTTGATTTCATATAATTTTTTTGGGTATCTTCAAATTTAAAAGGTTTTAAACGAAATGTTTACAACTCCTAACAGTCTACTTGAATATCCCGCCTTCTTGACTAGCCATCACCAATTAAGTACAGAACACACACTAATTAGGTAATGAATACACTTAATTATGTCTACTAAAAACTCTTTTCTTTAAGAAAGAAACGAAAAAGCTAGAAAACCACGTAGAAAAGAATTGCACAAAGCGGCCAAACAAAAGCAAGGTTGCCTCATCTGTCAAATTGTCAAATCTTGTATTTCGGCTAAGCGGGAAATTTGAATTTATCACCTTCGGTCGAAATCGTCGAAATTAACCTAGCTTATTTTACCATCATTTTATTTTTATTCTCTCAAAATACATCATAAACATTTTGTTTGACTTAATTTTTATTTGCATGATTTGTCTCAATAAAATGTTAGGAAAAGGCCATTTCCTTTAAATTATGTAAAAAACATAAAATAATGTTGTTTAGCCGCCATTATAAATAAAACAGATCAAAAAAATTGCTCGAATGTTAGTTAAATACCAATGTTAATAATATGGTTTGAAAAGTATAAATATGCGTTAAAGGTTTGCCTTCAAAAATCCAATATTTATTTGCCTGCAACAAAAAGGCATGCTTTATTTAATCAGAATTGGTATGCCGCCATTTTGTATGCTTGCCGGCAATTCGCCTGCATGTAAAATTTATTGGCAATTGAGTGTTTATTTAGGGTTAACTTTTTAATGCGTATTAGATGTTGTCATAATATTGCCACCAATTGCCAATGCTTTACCATCAATGCCAATATGAAAAATGTATATTGCCGGCAAATAGTGTTTGCTGGGTTATTGCCCAAATTTTTTGAAGAGCAAAAAAAGGTCCTCATCTTCGGGACCGTCCCGCCAATATTAGGACGTGTGGTCACTTTACCTATCAGCACCTAAGACAAATAGTTTTTGCAATATTTTCAGTTCGCTTTTTTTTCCAAAAAATATTAGTTTTAAATAAGACTCCCTTATTTTCTTTAGTCATTGCTATAAGCCTTTAGTATTTATAAATTTTCTCAGCGGCGGCCGGTGATGGCCATTTTGATGGCCACAACCCGCACTATAGGTAAAAATTAATGTTTAAAATTTAGGCCTTTTATTGTAAGTAATTATAGTAGAAATATTACCCCCGTGAAAACTTTTTTCTTTTTACAACTTTACCAAACCAAATTAAACAAAAAATTACCCCAAAAAAGTGCCGTCGTACCTTGACACATTTAAAATAATTTAAGTTTGTTACGTCAAAATAATTTTTATGGAATGATTTTTTGTCAAAATAAAGCAAATTTTCTATTCGGGAAAAATATAGTTATTTATGTTATAAAATACTTTTAAAAGAATGATAGCCCTCATAAAGTAATAAAAGAAGAATCTAAAGCCGTCAAAATTTATAAAGTAGGTACAAAATATAATTTAAAAATCCATGTCCATTCAAAGCTGTAGACGCAATTTATAACAATAATGTGACCCAAAAAGTATTTACCAACTAAAACTAAAGCAGAACCTCAAAGGTCTAATCCTAATCATATTCGTGATAAAAATTATAGACTTTATGAAAAGGAACATGTTACCCCCATAGATAACCTACATTTAGATCCGCAGTGGCAAGAAGCATTTTTCGGATTTTTACGACCGCGCGCAGTGGGTGGACGAACATGCGCACTTAAAAGCCGTGGCAAAATACAAACACCAACACCCCGTACCCTTCGTCCGCAGTCTGACCGTAACGCTCATTAGCTACCGTACTTCGAACGGAAAACCAGGACGCTGTCAACAAATTCTTTCCTATAATACGAATAGTTTGTTTGGGTCCGGGTGTGTTTGCCCTCAACTGGCTTGCGTACAAACCGGTTTTTTCGCCCATGAAATGTAACTTTTGTTTCGCGCAGGTAATAACATTGGCAATCCATCGAGATCAGTAGTTACCCCACATACAATTTTACATAGATTAAAGGAAAAATTTCCCGATATTTCTTTGGGAGCTGCCAAAGGTATGTTTTAAGGGAATTTTATTGTTAGTTGCATATAACACAGCAAAGCAAGAAAATCATATTTAATTATATATTTAAATAAGATTTTGGTTTTAGATCAAAACAGTGATAAAAGACTTTAGCAAGGTGGGTCTAATTTAATGAAAAGCAAGAATACGAGAAACGAGTCACGATTTTTCATTGTTTATGCGAAAAACAAAAAGGGCTTTGTAGAAATTTCACCTAATGTTTTAATGCATTAAGCAAGCAAAGACTATTAATTATTATAATGTTGTATCTGTTGACTAAAAATATAAATTAGATTATGTTATATATTTTATTTGGCTGTAATAATAATAAATTATATAAAATGCCTACCCTTTTATTGTTTTCTCTCTTTGTAGGAAAAAAATCATATCACTAATCCAAAGTCGGATTTCTATAAAGTGTATACTTAGTTTTAACACGAAAACAAACCCTGTATATACAAAAATGTCATTTATAGAACTTCTAGGTTATAAAAATGGTATTTTAGCTAATAAAATATCAACTCTCTAAATTCTGATGCACCTACGTTTGGTAACTAGAAATCTTGATTCTCATTTGCTTATGTCGCTGGGCTTAAATTTCTACTATAATCCATTTTTAGTGATGACATGTTAATAATTAAACAAATGACGAGTTGCAGTTTTTCCTATACCTAAGTCAAGTACTTTCTGGAATATTTTTAATTTCCGATTTTTTTTTGTAAATATTAGTTTTGAAGTTAAATTATGGTATCCGTAGAAATGATCCTATGGTTTATTTTATAATATCGAGAAAGCACAGAAAGCTGTTTAGCACATTTGGACTATAAAAATGTAATTCCTCAAGACAATCCACCAGAAATTATTTAGAAAAATAACTAAATGATTTTAAATTTCCAATCGTTTTTTGTATGCCTTACAGATAATAAAATGAATTAAAAAGTATATCAGATAACTTTTGTTTAAAAAAAATCTTTTTAAAATTTATAGAAACTCTGACAAATATGACTATTTTGTTTTGGATAATTTCCACCTGCTACCATAGTTTACCATGGTTAGCTCTTTTTCTCCTTGGACAATCTGCGAAGGCTAAAAACCTAAACATTAACATACCATGGGTGTCTTTAGCAGGGTAAGAGGAAGTTTGTTAATACAGGACTTAAAAACTTGAAGATTTGGGGGAAAAGGAAAGATCTCTTTTTTGGTACCCCAAATTTATATGCCAACCACTAGATACTAAACATTTTTAAAAAGTAATGAATTAAACACAAAAATCTTTATAAACGTATAATTTTTCTTGTTCTGGGTTTTTACCTTTTAGCAAAAAAATTTAGTCATATTTAAACTGAAATATTCTTAATAGAATTTGTGTAAAGAACCAAAAAAAAGTGGGAAAGTTTATACAGGGTTATTTTTAAGTTGATATATTTCTCTTAACACTGTATAGAATGCAAAAAATAAGAACAACAAAAATATATTTAGAAATTCTGAAATAGGGTCAGATGGGGTAAGTGTGTATTTGGGGTAAGTGTGTAAAGTTAAAATTATTTTAATATTTCTAATTTGCAGCTACTGCCATCTAGAAATTTATAGGGAAAGGTCCATATACTTTAAATGTAATATAGCAGTGAGTGGCAGGTATCTATAGTTTTGTCAAAAATATACCATTTTCTCGAACGTTCTATTACAGTGAAGACGCATAGTTGGTTGCTGCTTTTGGAATCCGTTATCATCGATGATTTGAGTAGTTATTTTAATAATGTTTATTAACTAGTAAGGTAAGAAAGAACCTAATTTTAACCAGCTGGATTTATTTTTAGCCAAAATTAATTTTTTGACCATATTTTCGGCTAGTACACACTTAACCTGTTAAAATATAATACAGGACAAGTGTGTAATAATTTTAACGGTCAAGTGTATACTATTACACACTTCCCCGGTCTTATTACATACTTTCCCTGCTACGTAAAATGTTTTATCTTTTAGGTAATTTGTGTCTCAACAAATTTAAACAAATAAAATGGGAAGGGTTTACGTAAGAAAAAGTAACAGGGGAAAATCATACTCTAAGGAAGATTTGAATCGAGCAATGGAAGAGGTTAAGTGTGGAAGAATTAGCGCCTATAAGGCAAGTAAAAATACAGCATTCCGATGATGACACTGAACTATCACTTAAGGGGCCTGAGAGGAAAAAAAGTACCACACAGGGAAGAAGCACGGTTATACCACCAGAAGAGGAAACAAAATTGGCAGATGGTATAAAAACCATGGAGAAATGGGGATGGGGACTATGCCGGACGGAAGTACTACGAATTGTTGGTGACTATGTTAAGCGTAATAGACTAAAAACACCTTTCAAAAATGGAGAACCTGGGGAGGATTGGTTTTTGGGGTTCAGAAAACGACATCAGTTGTCACTTAAAAAGCCCCAATCAGTTGAATTTTCTCGGAAAAAAGTATGGATCCATTTATTATAAACGGATATTTTGAGTTGTTAGAAAAAACTTTGGGGGAACTGAACTTACGCGATAAACCCCACTTGATTTGGAATCTGGATGAATCAGGGTTTTGTTTAGACCCTTCTAAAACAAAAGTTGTTGGAAGTAGGGGGTCGCTGCTTCACGAACGACAGCAGGTCCCGGACGCGAAAATATAACAGTTTTGATGGCGGTTAATGCCGCAGGACATAAAGCACCTCCTTTAATAATATTCAAGGGCAAAAATATTTGGAACGAGTGGGTTGCTCCAGAAGGTCTTGATTTTCCAGGTACTATGTATGCAGCCACGCCAATGGATGGATGGAATCCTCCGTTTTTTAAACTACTTTAAAAAATGTTTTTTAAAAGAAGTAGGTGAGGCTAGACCTATATTGCTAATATACGACGGTCATGTTTCCCATGTAGATGAACGGCTAATTGCATGTGCACTTCGTAATAATGTGACCATATTAAAATTACCGCCACACTCGAGTCACTTATTGCAACCTCTCGATTTGTGTGTTTTTCGTTTATTAAAGTCAAGGTGGGATCAAGAACTTATACAGTGGCAAAGGCATAATCAGGGTAAACACATTCCCAAAAAGCATTTTAGTAGGTTGATAGGAAAAATATGGTCCGAAACAAATACGGATATAATCATCAGTGGTTTTAAAAAAGGTGGAATTTTTCCATTTAACTCCAAAGTTATATCCACAAATCAGTATGACCCGCTAGCACTAAAACGATGGGAAACTTATACGAAAAATCTCAATGACATACATGAACCTGAAAATAATGAACCAGGAACAACTTTTGATGAAAATGAGAGCCAGCAACCATCCGGTTCTGGCATTTTTAAGCAATCTATCTCATTTGAAGAGTTGCTGATAGAAACGGTAAAACAAAATAAAGAAAGCGATACAAAAACGTCTAGAAAGAAAGTTGCTAGTGGGGCCGAAATAATAACCACTCCAGAAGTTGTAAAACGTCTACAAGAAAACAGGCTAATAAATCCTCAAAGAAAAAGAAAATCGATGAAGTCGTGGAGTCAGAATCATCCGACGAAGAAGTTATTTGCGAAGATAGTGATGATGACTTGGAAGAAGAATTTAGAGATGAACAAGAGTTAACGGAATATATGAATAAATTGAACAAAGAAAATACAGCCGCAGATGTTAATGATTGGGTGCTTGTTGTTTGTGCTGGAAAAAAATCTCGTAAACATTACATTGGCCAAATAGTCTCAATAAACAAAAAAGATGATGAAGTAGAAGTAAAATTCACAAGAAAAGTACGTTCATTAGACCCAGTTGCTTTAAATTCTTTTGTTTGGGCAGATCCTCCAGAGTGTGGTTTTATTAGCAATCAGGACATTGTTATGATTCTTCCAAAACCAGATATTACTAAAAGGGGTTTACATCGATTTGGACTTTCTTTTGCCAACTATAATGTTGAGTAACTTGTTTCAAATAGTTTTTACGTTTAACATAGTCGATTTAGCTTTTAAGTTTGATTAAAATACATGTTTAGTTATAGGGGTTTCTAAAAGACTTTATTTTTTTAAATTAAAAAGTTTGTAACTTTAGTTAAAAAAGTATAATAAAAAAAGATAAACATCGATTGAAAGATGCCTAATTATACTTTTACACACTTTTCCCTGAGTTAATCTAGTATATTTTTATAACAAAATTTGACTTGTTTACACACTTACCCCATTTAACGGGGAAAGTGTGTAATATAAACAATTTAAAAAAAAAATTGTAATATTCTGGTTAATAAAGAATATATAAAATTGTGATGAGACAAACCTATAGAGAATACGCATTTGTTTACTTGATCAAAATAGGACTTCCTCAACATATATACTTTATTTAAAAATATGACACAAATATCAACTTTGAAAATTCCCATACACACTTACCCTATCTGACCTTACTAGGAACTTTTAAGAAAAAATGTTTTTTTTTACCATAACTTTTCTACCACTTCAGATATGTCCACAAAATTTGGTACACTTCTTTTAACCATTACATTACATTTTTTTGTTGTAAAAGTTTTTTTTTTAATTTACCAGTGGCGTTAGTAGATTTGTATTGAATTTTTTAAGAAAAAATAGTTCGCCACTGCTTTTTTAATCACATTATTTTTAGAATAATTATTTACTTTGTCTCTTGGTATTTTTAGTACGACGAACAGGTTTTGTTTAAAAAAAGTCATTTTGATGAAATCTAATATGGTGTTTTGTAGTTAAATTCGTTTTTGTCCGCAATTTATATTAATTTAAACCTAATAAATAATCAGAATTCATAATTTTTAGTAACAGCTGAAAAATAGTTTTACATATAAAACACCATATCAGATTTTAGCGATTATGCTATGCATCAAAATGGCTTTTATTTTTTTAAACGAAAACCCTTCGACGTACGAAAAAATAACAACAGATAAATTTACACCAAATTAAATGATCATATTAAAAATTATATGGATTTGAAGGAAAAGCATAAGCGTATAATTTTTTTTTTCAAAAAATTCAATACAAATCTTGATCGAACGCCACAGGTAAAATCTTTTAAAAAACTTTTACACCAAAAATTTAATGTAATGGTTAAAAAAGTGTAATAAATTTTGTGGACATATCTAAAGTGGTAGAAAAGTTATGATAAAAAGGCAATTTTTTCTTAAAACTTTAACACCCTGTATTTCGGAAACAAAATAAGATTATTTTTATCCTTATTTGCTTTATTAAATTATTAATAAAAATGGTTTCCCGTCATTGCAGTCCATTAAAAACAAAAGTTATAACAAGATCGTTTAAAGTAAAACCTAATAAGTTTTTTCATGGCTTACTATCTAACCAATATCAGTCGTAAATGACAAAATATGCAATATCTCAGAAACGGGTAAAAATAAATATAAAGTTTAAACACATTTTTGAAAAGGTAATTTTTAACCATTTTAATAGTGAAAAAATATACAGGGTGTTCCATTTAAAATTTCCAAAAATAAATAAAGAAATCAAAAATGCACAACTCTAGAAAAGAACTTTATTAATATCTGCAATCTGCATAAAAATTGATGTTGAAATGTTTTTACAGAATTAAAAAATATTTAATAATATAAAAGTTATAAAGGATAAAAAAAAACCCAAGAAATTAGGAAACACGCTGTAGCGAGTAAACGACGCAAGATAGCGAATTGCGATTTTCACTAGTAAATTTGGCTTCAAATTTGAGCTTCGCAAATGGGGATCAGTTTTTTTGTAAAACGTATAGAAACATGAGTTTCCTATTAAAAGCGTCGAATTTGGCCCACCCTGTACATATATCATAGTGTTATGAGTTTGACTTTGGATGTTATCAAATAATTGTTGAAATTTTTATTTGTTTAATAATGACATGAAAAAACTTTATAATTAATAATTTAAATAAGATAAACCACTTTTGACGTAAAAAAATCCACTTATGTATTTGTATATTAATATCTTACCTGTGTTCCGCCAACATTGTAGCTTTTTACAACTTTTAAATTACACTTATATTAAAAGATACATAAAAATTCAATTTTTTATGTATCTTTAAGTTTAACGTAAAATGCTTAAGGTGTAAAGCAGGTGTGGCTAATAAGGCCTAGCTAAGGGAGATTAGTACCCTTATTAGTACCCGATAGTACCCTTCACTCCACTTTTCTGGTTCCCAAACCAGTCTCTCAACCCGACTTGGAAAGCAAACGCAGGGCGATGCAGATATCTCTTTCACAGGATCTCAATTTGATATTGGATTGGGGCGCCAAAAATCTCGTTCAATTTAATGCATCCAAAGCACAATCATGTTCCTTGTCGCGAAAAAATCAGCAAACACTCATCCTTTGCTTATGAGTGGCCAGGTTTAGCATAACGGGGACACATTTAACCTTGTGGGCGTCACATTTGAGAATAACCTTAACTGGCATAAACACATTGTATCTATAGCCACCGCGGCTTGGATTTCTTTTCCGAGCCAAAAAGTATTTTTCTCCTTCCAATTTATACACTTTGTATGTGTTCCAAATTCGACCCTCTCTGGAATATTGTTCTCATGTCTGGGGAATGGCATCCCCTACAACCCCCAGCATTCTTGATGCCATTCAAAGAAGGGCTGTTCGTCTTATTAATGATCCTTTACTTACTCAAAGACTTCCTTCTCTTGCCCATCGTCGAGCTGTGGGAGATCTATCGCTCTTCTATAGATACTTTTACGGCGTCTGCTTCGACGAATTATCCAGTATAGTCCGTCCTCTTGCAGCTCCCAACAGAGAAACTCGTGGTGCCGCGCGCATGCATCCCTATACAGTTCAATTGGACAGGCCCCGAACTTCCCATTTCGTTCGTTCTTTTATCCCTAGAGTTTCTAGACTGAGGAACCTACTGCCAGCGGAGGTCTTTCCTTCCCCCAAATCTTCAAGTTTTTAAGTCCCGTGTTAACAAACTTCCTCTTACCTTGCTAAAAACACCCACGGTATGTTAGTATTTAGGCTTTCAGCCTTCGTGCAAATATGTACATTTAATTTAACAAATTTTATTTTACTTTAAATCTATATACTAATTACTATAAAATATAAACAAAATCACAAATCTAGATTTGGCGTGGATTCAAACAAAATAAAGCATTTTTGGAAAATTTTGTCAATGGGTCTTATTATGCTATAGTAGGGTAATAAGGCCTAAGGTTTTTCTTAAATCTCTTCGATGTATGGGTATTCCATTTAAGAGGAAAAAATGGCATATTTTTTTACTTTCCTCATATTTTTTAATAATTTCAAGATGTATTTTAACTTGGGGAATTTGAAAATCGTATTAAAAAACAAATGCATTAAAAATAAAAAAATAACGCCATCAGTATTGCATTTTTTAAACGGAATACCATATTTATAATACGATTCTTGAATTCTTTGCTCAATTCTAAGTACTTTTTATTAAAAGTACTATATGTCTGCCTTTAACTGTTTTTGAGTTATCGACGTTTAAAGAGTCATGTTTTCGGCCAATATTATTTAATTAAATATATCATTAGACAATAAATGTAATACAGGTAATTACCTAATATTCTAAAGTAATTAAAATTTTTACCTATTGGTGAATTTTAATACTAATTGTTTTATATGGTTATAAAGGATAAAAGAAAATTCAAGAAATTAGAAAACACGCTGTAGCGAGTAAACGACGCAAGATAGCGAATTCACTAGTAAATTAAGCTTCAAATTTGAGCCTTGCAAATGAGGTCAGTTTTTTGTAAAACGTACAGAAACATGAGTTTCCTATCAAAAGCGTCAAATTTGGCCCACCCTGTACATATATCATAGTGTTATGACTTTGACTTTGGATGTTATCAAATAATTGTTGAAATTTTTATTTGTTTAATAATGACTTGACAAAACTTTAAAATTAATAATTTAAATAAGATAAACCACTTTTGATGTAAAAATAAATCCACTTATGTATTTGTATATTAATATCTTACCTGTGTTCCGCTAACATTGTAACTTTTTTCAACTTTTAAATTACACTTACATTAAGAGATACATAAAAATTCAATTTTTTTATATCTTTAGGTAGAAAGTAAAATGCTTAAGGTGTAAGGCAGGTGTGGCTAATAAGGCCTAGCTAAGGGAGATTTGAAATAAAATAAAATATGTACATTTAATTTAACAAATTTTATTTTATTTCAAATCTATACAGGGTGTTCATTTGAAAACTTTCTACTCAAGTTATCTTCGAAACGAGACAGATTTGAGAAAATCGCCGAAACACGTCAAGATATTTATTGAGGGACAACGTTTTTAAAAAAAATTGGACGGCGCCCCTTTAACCCCTTAACCACCAGGGCCACCACCCCAAAATTCTTAAATGAGAAGGCGGGTCGAGTGATACATCATTTTAAAGCTCTGACGAGTACTTCATAACCCTAGAATATGAAGTCAATATCTGCACCTATTACAAAATGACGGTACTTTAAAAATTACCTAAACACCTGATTTGGATGGCCATATTTCCGAAACTAATAAAGTTAGATGTACTTAATGTGGTATTTTCTTAAAGATCATTTAAAGATCTTTTTATTGGTAAAATAATATACAGGGTTCTTAAATAAAAAAATATGTACTTTTTCTTCTTACTTCTTTTTACCAGTATCACCATTAAAAAGACCTTTAAAAGAGCTTTAAGAAAACACCACATTAGGTACATCTAACTTTATTAGTTTCGGAAATATGGCCATCCAAATCTGGTATTTAGGTAATTTTTAAAGTCCCGCCATTTTGTAATAGGTGAAGATATTGACTTTATATTCTAGGGTTATAAAGTACTCGTCACGAGCTTTAAAATGATGTATCCCTCGACCCGCCTTCTCATTTAAGAATTTTGGGGTGGTGGCCCTGGTGGTTAAGGGGTTAAAGAGGCGCCGTCCAATTTTTTGTAAAAAACGTTCCCCTCAATAAATATCTTGTCGTGTTTCGGCGATTTTCTCAAATCTGTCTCGTTTCGAATATAACTTGAGTGGAAAGTTTTTAAATGAACACCCTGTATACTAATTACTATAAAATGTAAACAAAATCACAAATCTAGATTTGGCGTGGATTCAAACAAAATAGGGCATTTTTGAAAAACTTTGTCAATGGGCCTTAATATGCTATAGTAGGGTAATAAGGCCTAAGATTTTTCTTTAATCTCTTCGATGTACGGGTATTCCATTTAAGAAGAAATAATGGCATATTTTTTTATTTTCCCCATATTTCTTAATAACTTCAAGATGTATTTTAACTTGGGGAATTTGAAAATCGTATTAAAAAAACAAATGCATGAAAATAAAAAAATACCGCCATCACGCGCATTTTTTAAACGGAACACCATATTTATAATACGATTCTTGAATTCTTTGCTTCAATTCTAAGTACTTTTTATTAAAAGTACTATATGTCTGCCTTTAACTGTTTTTGAGTTATCGACGTTTAAAGAGTCATATTTTCCGCCAATAATATTTATTTAAATATATTATTAGACAATAAATGTAATACAGGTAATTACTTAATATTCTAAAGTAATTAAAATTTTTACCTATTGGTGGATTTTAATACTAATTTTTTAAATAAATTATTTGTTAGATGAAAAACTACAGATAGTAACGCTATATTACACGTGTGGAGAAAATACCAGTAAAGCAAAAAGAAGTCACATCGATAATTTTCATATAAATAAAAAAATGACTTTGAAGTATCAGTAAGTAATCACTGCATTACCTGTATTTCATATTAGGATATTTTTATTTAAATAGGACAAAAATGTTTAAGCGTCAATTACTCAAAAACAGTAGAAGATAAACATTTGGTACCCTTAATAAAAAACACTTAGAATTGACCATAGAATTCGAAAATATAATATTAAATATGGTGCTCAATTTAAAAAATATCTCATTCATGACGTAAGTATGATACATTGATTGCTATTTTTTTTAATATGGGAAAGTAAAAAAAAATATGCCAGTTTTCCTCTTAAATAAAATACCCTGTACATTTATTATCAAGACGATTCTTTTTAACACTTTTAAATATAAGTATTTTTTCACTGACTTGTAAAAAATATTTTTATTTACTCGCATGCGAACTTTTTCGCGTGCATTATTGTTCTAAAAGAGTCACTTTTCCGCAAGCCATTGTTGTCTTGAGTTTTCAAATTAACATAAAGATTTTTTTTTTAAAGCGTAGTCGATTTTTGTGGAAAATTTATTACAAATTTTAAAATCCTTTTTTAATTTTCTTGTAAGATCAGCAGTTACTGACATATGAATGGGTAAAGACAAATATATGCTTTTTTATAAAACGTTTGATATTTTAGCGAGGAGTGGTCGTATTGAACTCCAAAGAAAAGCAAATTAAAGATGAATGAACAAGTTATCCGATCCATTTACTTATTGGTTAAGTTGGAATTTTTTCCTAGCTCGTAGACATAAACAAAAATAAAATAAAATAAAATAAAATAAAATAAAACTTTATTCATTTGGATTGCCCTTAAATCTTTTTTTTTTTTTTAATTTCAGTGTGACCATTTTTAGGCAAAAGCCACTTGAAAAACCTAGAAAGTATGTTTTTTTTTTATACAAGGTGACCATTTGAAAACGAAGCGGATAATTTTGGGCACTTTAGGTCATATAGGGTAAAACGCTCGTACCCGTCGAATTTTGATTTTAGGGGAAACATTTTATTGCCACTCGTACCCCTAAACCGCACAACCGTCTAGCAGGGGAAACTGACCTCTGAAATCTGCACAAATTGCACCGGATTTAAAAAAATCGCGAAAATATAGCAACTAAAATTAAAATCCGTCCATTACCGTTTCATATGTGCGATACAGGTCAGAAAATAAGTTATTTAACAAGAATTTAACTCGTTTCCTACCGGAGGCTTTAAACCCAGTTGTTTTATACCATGGGTAAAAAGGCGCTAACCTTAAATATTCACCGATTGTTTTCCCATGACTCGCATGTGCGTGTGTATCATTTAATTTCACCAAAACTTTATACCTTATCTTGAAGATCTTTTGTATTTGGCAACTGCCAAGTTTAAAGTCTCTGATAATATTTCCGTTGATATGACAGCTTGTTAAAATTTCGATTTTTATTGTTTTAATGTATAATATTAAATTACATGTAAGATCAAGCTACTTCAAACTAAGGGGATATAATAAGTGGTAAACGATCTTTAAAATATTATTGTTTAAATCTTATTATATAATGTCGAGGGTGTGATTCACTCCTAAAATTTGAGGGTAAATCACACCCTCCCCAGAAAAATTCATTGCTATGTAATTTTGAAGATCGTTTAACTTTTATTATATTCTCTGAGTTTAAACAAGCTTGCTTTAAGGTACAGGTAATTTATTATTATACATTAAAAAAATAAATTTTGACAAGCTGTTATATCAACGGAAATCATTGCAGAGACTTCAAACGTGGCAGTTGTAATCAGGGTTAAGAGACCTTCAAAAAAGTATCACTTAACTCCTCTTTTCATTTAAAATGTTGGGTTTGGCTAGACGGTCGGAGTACAGGAGGTGAAAGTGGCAAAAAATGTTTCCCCTAAAATCAAAAATTGTCAGGTCCGAGCGTTTTTCCTTAAATGATCTAGATCTGACACCCTTTATATCCTACGACTATGTAGAATATTATTGTTTAGTTTAATTAGTGTAAAATTTTTGATTGTGTAAATTTAATCAAATTTATAATTTTACCTAATTTTTTTAGCCTGGAGGAAGACCAGAGACGGACTTCACCCTGGACCTGCCCCGTTCGGAATTGTTGTCAAAACGTCTACGAGAAGACAAAAAATGGCGGTTCCGATGTCGACTACTCACTTCATTTTTGGGACTGGTGTTTTTTCTGCTGTCTGTGATGGGTGTCAGTCTTGTACTTACAAGGGGAAAGAGGATGTTTGGAAGCATGGTGTGATTAGAATAATAAAATGATCAAATATTTAGAATTATTCATTTCCATATTTAAGGTTTTGTGGATTAGAGCAGACCATCCAACAAATCAAAAAAAGTGCTTTACCACGTATTTTTAATGGTTTGAAACTTAGCACATGGGTCAGTAAAACAGCGACGAGGCCAAAATTCGGCGAGTTTTCGACAGTATATACGCATATATACATGTTTAAAGTAGAAACAATCGTACAGAGATGAGCATCCGTTTAATGGTCAATTTTTATTATATTCCCAGCCAATTAAATCATATGTCGATTACAAAGCGCCGATGTTTTTCAAACCCGACCGCGACAGGGCAAATACTACCCCTTTGGATTATCCCACCGGGTCAAAAATTGCCATAATAAAACGGTTTTGTATTGCATTTGTTTATTAAAGCTCGCGGACTGCTAAGATCGGACACGCTAATATGCCTACGTGCTGTCGAGGCCTGTGAAAATCGCGTCGTCGTGTTTTACCGACCCATGTGCGCCGAAAACTATATTTATCAAGGCCAAATTGCACTAAGTAAGCTAGTACCATCTTAAAATAACTATTGGTTCACATCAGCCCTGATAAATAAGACTTATGCTGTTGAAAATAAGTATTATTGATTTGTGAGATAGTCCGCTCTGGCTTTCAATACCTCAATTATTCCTGAAAGTGTGTTTGAATGTGTAAGATTTACAATGTATAGAATGTCAAACTGTTGTTTATCACTATTGTATGTCAAAACAAAATATTTTATTATTATTTATTAATAAATAAATTTCTTAAAGACCAGCTTTTCCTTTACTTGCATTGAAATGCAGAAAATGGGTTGGTTCTCTAATCTAAATTTAAGTAATTAAAGAAAATATTATTACATACAAACATGTTTAGTAATTTTTATTATTTATTTGTTATTACATGTCAAACTATTATGGCATTTCGAGTTGCAGAGAACGTTATTTTTCTTGCAAAGACATCGATTCGACGTACACTTCTTAGTGCAACTACACTTAAAGAAACCTTGGCCTGTTCCAACAGAATGTTTGATCGCTGCGGTTCTTAACGAAAGTTCATTGTTTTTGTTTACTTCTTCTTCCAATAAAAACTTTTGTGTGCAGATATCAAATTCATTTCTGAAATGAAAATATTCAATTTAAATTAAATAAAAACCGTAACAAAATAAAATATTACCTGCAATATAATTTTTGTAAGATACCATGCTTGGTCCCAATTTTATAAAATTCGTCATCAGATGCTTCAAGCACAACTCCAATAACGTTCCGAAGATCTCCTTTAGCCCTGTCTACATCAGGAGTAGGTATGACAATGTTATCTCCAACTTTCGCTGGTGGATGCGACTTGTGAGAGGTTGCTTTCATCTTTTGGCTTGTTTTTCAAGGCTCTGCGCAGCCTTTGATCGTGCTTCTAAAATATTTTGTAAGGTTTCATCCATGTCATCGTCGCCATTTCTATCTTCATCTTCATTCTTATCTTCGCCTTCATCCGTATCTTCGTATCCATCAATGTCTTTATTTTTCTGTCCATCTATGTTTTTCCTGTCAATCAGTTTTCGAAGATCGTCTTCGTCTTCAATGTCCTTTAGCAGTTCCGAAGGCAATGAACTAGTAGAGAGCTCAACCTTGGGTTCCGCACCAAACATGGCCTTATAAGGTGATTGTTTAATTTCAGAGTGAAATACCTGATTTTTCATAAACTGTAAGTACCTTAATCCTTCTGACCATTTAGTTGTTTGGCCGTCATTCATCCAAGCACTCAGCATGTTTTCAATATCTTGGTTTGCTCTTTCGACTGATCCCTGACTTTGACTATGTCGTGGTTTTCCATGCACGATTTTGAGCTCTGGCCATAAGCTTGTCACTTCTAAAATAACACGATTCACAAATTCCCGACCATTGTCAGATTGTAAAATGCATGGGGCCCCGAAAGTTAAAAATATATCATTTAAATGGTAGGCTACCTCCTCTGCTCTCTTAGTTTCCAATGGACGAAGCAGGACAAATTTTGTTAGGTGGTCCTGATACACCAGTATAAATTTAAACTTTCCATCTGGTTGTGTCTGGAAGTCAATAAGATCGACTTGGCACCGGCTGTTCATTTCGGTGTGCAAAATCGGTTTGGAGACTAATCCTTTATTTTTTTTCGTTTTTTTTTTGTTGACAGACCATGCACATAGATAAAAAGAGACATATCATTTCTTTGTGATATTCGCAAACTTTTTAGAAGTTTCAGCTAATATTCTG
The DNA here is from genome assembly GCA_014170235.1 of Listronotus bonariensis. Classification (NCBI taxonomy): domain Eukaryota; kingdom Metazoa; phylum Arthropoda; class Insecta; order Coleoptera; family Curculionidae; genus Listronotus; species Listronotus bonariensis. The sequence goes on along the minus strand of JACEGR010004777.1, from coordinate 16,239 downwards.
TCACGACCACCATGTCCCACTGCTATGTGAGCTGCATCAACTCATCAGCGGTGAGATAATACTTTATATTATTTGTATTTCCTTCATTTCGTGCGGTAAGTTTCTTTACACCTCCGATTTCCACCACTTCAAATCTTTTCAGTCTTCTTTGTTGCAAAGGTGATTTCTTTTCCGTTTTTTTAGCCTCTTCCACTTGTTGGATAAGTTCCAAATACTTTTCTTTTGTCAAAACATTAAAATGAGTTGATTTTTCGTCCTCAGATCTTAAAACCTCTACCAAGAATCTCTGCCTCCACTCTTTTTGACCTACGTGCCCACTTGATGAAGCCTCATCCATGGTAATGAGATACAGAAATAAACTGCGGACTTTTAATACATAAACAGTCACAAAATGTTTTAGACAACACGCACAATACGCAACGATTTTGCAATAAGACGAACGCTCCAGAACAGTCAACCTACGCATTCAAACTAAATCCTTGTGATCGGCGTCGGCGACCCAAACCAAAGTTCAGACGAGTCCAGACTAGTTAAATCGCGGGTCGAAATAGTTTAGAGTAGGATAAATCAATTTTTCCTAATCATAATTAACTTATTTCAGGAAAAACTAGTTTAGGCTAGGATAAACTACTACATCCTAACGCTCTTCGGATAAACTGGTTTAGCCTAGGAAAAACTAGTTTTTCCTAAAATCGGGTTTGTCCGGTAACATATATAAAAATTATATTTACTAGTTTTTAGATTTAAGTGGACTTATTTCGAAAACTCTTAATAATGGACATATTAAATGTGGTATTTTTGTAAAGCTCTTTTATAGACCTTTTTAATGGGTATATTATATTATATGTATTACAATCACAAAAAGTTTACCTCTTCATTTTTCGATGTTTATTTGTTTCTTTGTTATGCTCAAAAGAGGAAATAAGAAAAAAAATCATCAACATTTTGTACAAGAAGTATTTTTTGGCTGTCAGAATTTAAATGAAAACTCTGTACATACTGCTCGGTTTTTAAAAGTCCTTACCCCTTAACTTTCAAATGGGGCAAGATATTGAGAATGGGTGAAATTTGGGTAAAAGGGTGTTACTTAAACTAATTTTTGCATAAAAATAATTTCGTTCACGTGTAATAGTGTTAGGGGGCACTAGCATTTTTTTTTAATAGAAAAGGGGGTCATGTACTATATTGTTTTAAGGGCCTTCTGATTCTCTATTTAATATCACTTTGTTTTTGAAAATCAACAAAGCCGTCCTAGACTTTGCAAGTCATTGTTATTAAAAATGTTATTTCTTGGGTATACGCCAAGTCAGATTAAAAAACCATAAAATCCAAAAAAAAATGAAAATAAGTAAATGAAAAACTTAAAATCGACGTTTTGGTGGCAAGTCTGCCAAGATAAAAGTAGATTAAAATAAAAATTTAAAAATTAACTATTATTCAGGTTTAAAAATTAAAATTGTTAAGCTTTTTGTTAAGGAAATTCTGAAAACGTTTGACATTAAATGTCAAATGTGGTTGTAAAAAAAGAAAAAAACATATTTGACATTTAATGTCAAAGGTTTTCAGAATTTCCTTAACAAAAACCTAAAAAAATTTAATTTTTAAACCTAAATAATAGTTAATTTTTATTTTTTTTTAATTTTAATTTGATTTTATCTTGGCAACGGTGGCAGACTTGCCACCGAAACGTCGATTTTAAGTTTTTCATTAACTTATGTTATTTTAATTTTTTTTTGGATTTTTTGGTTTTTTAATCTGACTTGGCGTGAACCCAACAAAATAACATCTTTTAAATGAATCCGCCGAACCAATATAGAACATATCTTCAATTGTTGTTAAAAACACACTGTTTGTACAGGGTAGTTTTTTTTGGTTGGTATTATAGGGTACAGGCTAAATGGTAACAGATACAAAAAACTAAGATACGTGCCCCGTTATCTCTCTTTAGTGTTTAATTTAACGGCGCAATCAGATCCACGCTAACTTGATTGGTTTAGATGATACAGGGTGATTCCCAAAATTCGTTCGATTTTATTATGTCTTATTACTCGGACACTTATGAAGATAAAAAAAAAAACCTTGAAAAACAAAACTTTTTAACTTTTTACGTAGAATCCAGTGGTGCATTGTTCTACACAACAAAACTACCAAAAAATAAAAAAATAGTTGGCCAAACTTTTGTTTTTGAAGTTTGTTTCTATCTCCATAAGTGTCCGAGTAATAAGACATAATAAAAATCGACAAATTTTAGGAATCACCCTGTATCTTCTAAACCAATCAAGTTAGCGTGGATCTAATTGCGCCGTTTGATTTAACACTAAAAAGATAACGGGATACGTATATTAGTTTCTTTGTGTCTTTTACCGTTAAACCTGTACCCAATTATACCAACCAAAAAAACCACCCAGTACAGTATTTAAGCCAAATTTCAAACAGTTCTTCATCTGGAACGGACTAGCCGATGTTCTTTGAAACGAGATGGTACGTGACCCCCCTTTCCATTAAAAAAAAGGTGCCAGATGCAAACAAAATAATTTTTAAGCCAGAAAGTAGTGTAAATTAAAAAATTTAACGGGACACGTATATTTGTTTTTTGTATCTTATACCGTTAAGCCTGTACCCCATTATACCAACCAAAAAAACCACCCTGTACAGTATTTAAGCCAAATTTTAAACAGTTCTACATCTGGAACGGACTGGGCGATGTTCAAAAGCAAGGTTCTTTAAAACGAGATGGTACGTGACCCCCATTCCATTACAAAAAGGTGCCAGATGCAAACAAAATAATTTTTATGCCAGAAAGTAGTATAAACTAAAAAGATAACGGGGCACGTATATTAGTTTTTTGTATCTTATACCGTTAAGCCTGTACCCCATTATACCAACCAAAAAAACACCGTGTACAGTATTTAAGTTAAATTTCAAACAATTCTACATCTGGAACGGACTGGGCGATGTTCAAAAGCAAGGTTCTTTAAAACGAGATGGTACGTGACCCCCATTCCATTACAAAAGGTGCCAGATGCAAACAAAATAATTTTTATGCCAGAAAGTAGTATAAACTAAAAAAGATAACGGGGCACGTATATTAGTTTTTTGTATCTTATACCGTTAAGCCTGTACCCCATTATACCAACCAAAAAAACCACCCTGTACAGTATTTAAGCCAAATTTCAAACAGTTCTACATCTGGAACAGACTGGCCGATGTTTAAAAACAAGGTTCTTTAAAACGAGATGGTACGTGACTACGTGACCCCCTTTCCATTAAAAATAATTAATAGTTTAAAAAAACTAAAAAACACGCTTTTATATGCAACCGAACTAAAAATTAGAAAATAATTTTTCATTAAAAAAAATATTGTCATTTCATAGTAAAAAGCGTGGGGTGCATTTTACTATTTTTTTATAACTTTTCCATCATAGATATTGGCAAATATAATAATTATAACATTTAATATATTAAGCACCCCACGCTTTTTACTATGAAATGACAATATTTTTTTTAATGAAAAATTATTTTCTAATTTTTAGTTCGGTTGCATATAAAAGCGTGTTTTTTAGTTTTTTAAACTATTAATTATTTTTCATTTTTTAGTTCGTTATATCAATTAACTTTGCTACTCTTGACAAAATGGCGAAAACATTTTTTAGTGAACAAGAGTAGCAAAGTTTGGAATGTTGCCAACAGATGACAACCCACTAAAAAATTTTTTCGTCATTGAGTAGCAAAGTTTGAAATGTTGCCAACAGATGGCAACCCAGGTGTTGTTTTTATAATATAATGGAATTTCTTTTTCGCCATTGAGTAGCAAAGTTTGAAATGTTGCCAACAGATGGCAACCCAGGTGTTGTTTTTATAATATAATGGAATTTCTTTTTCCTGGCGATCCAAAGCAGGATAACGGGATACTGTTTGCAGATTATTGCATTGTCATGGGTCCTTAATACGTGTGCAAAGTTTCAAAGAAATCGAATAGCTGGAAGTTGGTTAAAATTAGGCTCAAAGATTCCGTTACATAGATAGCCAGATGGATAGATAGATTGATAGTTACAACCCAAGTTAATAAAAGCGTGTTAAAAACGTGTCAGATGAAAAAAAAGCATGCCAGAAAGTAGTGTAAGTTATACCCTTTTTACTTTTTACCCGAACTCGTTATCTTGTTTCATTTAAAAGGTAAAGGGAGGGGACTCTTTTATTATCCTTACTGTACTTTTACTGTCCTAGTTATTTAAAGGTTTCCTTATGGTTTTTAGATAATTAAAATATTATAAAATTATTATGTGACAGTTATTGTAAAGTGTTTTTATTTTTGTAAGACAAATATCTTATCAATCTCATCAATCAAAGTGAACAAACAAGTTTATTTATTTTAATTATTATTTTAAATAGGTAATCTACAAATATATAAATGAGGTGATCGCGTGCAAAACCTGGATAACTGTTTTTGCGCACTTTTTGAAATTTTGAAATTGATGAAAACTTTGATGTCTATTGGTGCCTAAACGGTTAGATTTATCGACTTTTATAAAGAGTACCTTATTTTTAAGTTTTTAATTATCTATAAAATAGCGTCCCCAGCTTTGCGATATCTGTCAAAATAAAAATGGTATGATGTAAATAAATTTTAAGTTTTAGGTAAAGTGCCCTCTGGCGGTATTTAAAAAAAGTACTTTTATCTTAACATTTTAGAATCTGCAATGCTCGATTTGTGTGCCAAATATCAACAGGATTGGTTAAAAAATAAATGCAATACGGCGAAAAAAACAAAATAAAAATTGAACTTTGACGGCTTGTAATTCGAAAAAGAATGACATTTTGATAAAAATTTATATGAAGCTCTTCCCTTATTTTGTCAAGAAGAATCACCCCATTAAGTTTCGTGATTGATTTTTGAATCACACTGTACAAAGCAAGTTTAATCAGCTTACACTGTTTATTTGTCGCCTGTATGGGGAGGAAGTATCAATTTTATATACCAGAAATAGAAAAAGGAGGGCACATCTTGTCTCCTCTTTGGCATAGCTGCCTAAAAGCCCAAAAAATGCAGATTTATTACAAATACAATATTCTTTCTGCTTTTTAACCCTATTCTTTATGTGGTAATGGTTATGCTGTCGAAAGCCACTCGAGGTCTCTTGGCGAAAGACGAGGGATCCTCTCCGTTTTTAATATAAGTATGTGTATTTAATTCAAGATAAAATTCAAACAACAAGAAATGGTAAAATCTTGTAATATTGTCTATATTTTTTGATTAAATCTTTATTTATTTTATTGCATACATACATTTATACGAAATACAATTAACAATTCTTTGTTTATATAGGCTTGAAATCACAAAAACAAAAATTCAACAGGTATATTAAACCGCATAAAAAGTGGCAGGAACAAATAATTTGTAATACAACGGTTTATTTCTGTACCACAAAAACAGGAAACAGCTGACCAAGTCGATAAAGCGCATGAAATCCCAAACTGAACATTTAGTTCCAACAAAAATCCCCGGACTGGTAATCACCCATATAACATTTTTTGCCGGCGTTGTACATTTAATTTACTGGCATTGCCAACACTCTTTAATGGCAACGCATTGGCAAAAAGGTATCAAAAAGACGCGAAAGTGGGCAATTGGCCGTTATTAGGCCACGTGTTGCAGATAAAGTGATGGCATCCGTCATTAATAAGTTATTGGCAAAAAATGCGTTTAAGATGATGGCATCCATCATTAATAAGTTATTGTCAAAAAGATAACAAAAGACACAAAAGTGGGCAAATGCAGATACTCCCAAGCAGCAAGCTGACGTCTTATTGACGAAAATTGTTGCATATACTTTTTTTAAAAGCTAAAATGATGCGATATCTTATTTGAAAATTAAAATAGGAAAAAACTCCTAACTGCATGCAATTTCCTTGCAATGCAAAGTACTATCTCTCGGAACACTGTCCAACTTGGAGATGCAGATTTTTCACTAGCCGAAGATTTTTCTTTCAAAGCTAAGTAAGATCACCTACCGCAGACCGCTCTCGAATTATTTTTGTCTAATGGGGTTTAAACGATAAAAAGCGAAGATATTGCAGAAACGTAGTTGTTTATTGTCCATTACGCCATCTATCGGTATGTCAAAAAACTATTAAATATATATAATATTTTTTATTAACACGTCTTTAAAACTTTTAATAAAGTTTTAAACAAAATGTTTACAGCTCCTAACAGTCTACTTTAATATCTTGCCTTCTCGACTAGCCATCACCAATTAATCACACAACACACACTTATTAGGTAATGAATAAATTTAATTATGTATTATGTCTATTAAAAACTCTTTTCTTTAAAAAGAAACTAAAAAGCTAGAAAACCACGTAGAAAACAAATGCACAAACCGGTCACCTTCGGTCGAAATTAACGTAGCTAATTTTACCATCATTTTATTTTTATTCGCTCCAAAATACATAATAAACATTTTGTTTGACCTAATTTTTATTTGCATGATTTTTAACAATAAAATGTTATGAAAAGGCCATTTCCTTTAAATTATGTAAAAAAACATAAAATAATGTTGTTTAGCTGCCATTATAAATAAAACAGATCAAAAAATTGCTTTATTGTTAGTTAAATACCAATGTTAATAATATGGTTTAAAAAGTATAAATATGCGTTGAAGGTTTGCCTTCAAAAATCCAATATTTATTTGCCTGCAAACAAAAACGCGTTCTTTATTTAATCAGGATTGGTATGCCGCCATTTTTGTATGCTGCCGGCAATTCGCCTGCATGTAAAATTTATTGGCAATTAAGTGTTTATTTAGGGTTGACTTTTTAATGCGTATAAGATATTGGCATAATATTGCTACCAATTGCCAATGCTTTACCATCAATGCCAATATGAAAAATGTACATTGCCGGCAAATAGTGTTTGCTGGGCAGGTTACGAACCGGTAACGAACTGATTACATTGTAACCCGCGAACACAGAACTGTTACTAAAAATTCAGGATTTGACTAACCGCGAACGCTGCTTGTTTTACTGCGCATGCGAATAGTCCCAGAACCGGTTCAGAATCGAACCCGCGAACAAAGCTATTAAAACCCAAATGTTAACTTAGCTGATTTGCCCTCTGCAAAACCGCTTTTAAACATTCAGTCGTCGGAAAACGTTTTGGATGAAGGTTGATGTATTTTTTGTTCTGTGAAAATTCCCACGTTACTACGATACATAAGAATTAATTTGCATCATTAATAAATCAAAATGTAGGTGAATAATTGTAATTTGATATAAAATAATAAAATATTATGTTTTGAAAGGTTTTTGAAAAAAATCGCAATTTTAAATTAACAATTGCGTTGTCGGGTAAATCCGCCCAGAGAAAATTGCTCTGGCTAAGGAGGCATCATACCATTTATTTACCAAATATGTTAAAAATATTTTATTTTATACTGTTTAGTAAATCCGGTAAAATACGGTACCTGGTACCGTAATGTGTTGCCTAGCAACGCTGTCATGTATCATTAGCTTTGTTCGCGGGTCTAGTAATGAACTGATTCTGAACCAGAATCGAACTGGTTTAGAATTGTTTTAAAGCGCATGTCTAGTTATTTATTAGTTCGGAATTTTTATTTACCGCGAACGATTTTCTATACTGCTGAGGATGTATTCTAACCTAGCCTTTTGGTTAGGATTTTTCATGGTTAAACTGGATACTACATAAAAAAAAATTTAAACAAAAACGTAACAATCTTAAATTGTTATACTGTCGAAAGCCACTCGAGGTCTCTAGCAGGGTTGAAAAAAAATGTATTTTTTAATTTTAAACAAAACACATGTTTTTTTTTGTTTTAAACGTTTTTTTTTGTTTTAAACATGTTTTTTTTGCTATTAAATTTTATGTTTTAAACAAATAAAACTTACAAAAAACATTGTTTAAATCATCATATTTCCTTAAACATGTTTCATCGATGATTATTCTACAAAATAATATATACTTTATTTAAAGTCCGACTCTGTACTAAACTGTAAACTGTCGAGATCAGCTGTTCCGAACTACGTCGCTTCGCCGCGCCTACGGAGAACTAGAGGGGAGGAGGCTAATGGCAATGTATCAAAAATGACACTAAAAAGTTGTTGATAATTGAGCTTCAGAATATTACCGATAGAGGCGCACGCTGTCGAAGCGCTACTAAAAATACATGTTTTCTTATGAGCGTTTCCTGGTTTTTATTTATTTTATGTTGATTATAGCCGATATAGAATTTAAATAATTATATACATAGATAATATACAGTATACTTAAAATTCATTATTGCTTTGTGCCGCAAAAAATTCGCAATTGGCGGTCATCAATGATATATTATTTCTCCAATAGTGCCGCTAGTACAAGTTGATCCACTAACTAAAATTATTTCATTTTATTATTAAATCTGATTTATATAACGATTTAGCTTTAATACTTGCCCTAATAAACCAATTGAAAATTTTAGTTTTTGTCAAAAATAAGAAATCTTGTTAATTAACTTTTCCCGTATATCTTTTAAAAAAAATCTATCAACCCTAAACCACTTTATATTGTAAGGCAATTAAATATATATTTTTATTAATGAAAAAATGTTGTTTGACATGTCTAATAAGTTGTTTATTTTTTATTATTAAATCTGATTTATTAAACGATTTAGCTTTAATACTTGCCCTGATAAACCAATTAAAAATTTAAGTTTTTGTCAAAAATAAGAAATCTTGTTAATTAACTTTTGCCCGTATATCTTAAAAAATGTATTTTTTTTATCAACCCTAAAACACTTTATATTGTAAGGCAATTAAATCTATTTTTTTATTAATCAAAAAATATTGTTTGGCCTATAATAAGTTGTTTCTAGTTATTGAAGTAAAAATGGAATGAAACAAAAAGTTTTTTTTAAATATTTTTATTAACAAATCACAGTTTTTATAACTTTCTTAACTGTCTGCTTTTCTTCTTTCTACCTTCGTCAATCCTGTTGTTCCAAATAAAATGCATTCTACTAACTAAATAGAAGCATATTATCGCAGATGTCAATTCCGCTTCATGCTCACTACAACCAACCCGGGAAACATATATATCTCTTCTAATTTCGACAATATTGTGGCAAAAGTGCCCTAAATTCACTGCGGTTCTTGACATGGGTCATATCGTCGCTGTTATTACGAAGGGGCCTATCTCGATATTTGGCGAAAATGAGTTATACCCTTTGTTACACAAGGAAAGACCATATTTATGTTAGTACAAACTTGCATATCCTAATACTATACCAAAATGTAATTAAATTAAGATAAGGTTAGCGGTATAGGCAAAACAATGATACCAGTTTACTTTAAAACACTCTCCTGAAAAGTTGTAAATATCGAGATAGGCCTCATTATAACTACTTGGGAAGTTTAAACTATTCTTCAAAATATTATCTAATTTATTTTGTAATACTGCAGTGTCATTTTCAGGGTCAAGAATATCTTCAACATTCATCAGCGTTTTGAGTATTTCTGATCCTTCCACATTACTTCCCTTGGGTGGTTTAACAAGTGAATAAGTACACATTAATCGAACATTTGTACAAAGAGTCTGGAGTCTGGATGATCATTAGACCCACATGCACTTCTTATCAACCTAAAAATCTCTAAAAAGAAATCAGCACCTGTATTCTGTAACTCGATAGAAAAGAAATTTCCTGAAATTGCCATATGATTTACATAGCATAGAAAGGAAATTTCTTCTCTATCGTATTACAGAATACGGGTGCAGTTCTATTTAAATAGAAATATTTGAACTGTCAACGTACCTCCAACGCATCTTGATTTAACTTTGCTGTCATCAAATACTTGTATCCATGATTTTCACAGAGAAAATTCATAATACCAAGAGTAGTTTTCAAAGTAACAATTATACCATGAAATGTACTATCAAATAGGAAATGGATGTTATCTGCTTTAGCATATACTTCCCATCCTTATCTGCTTTAGCATATACTTCCCATTTACATAATACTTTACTAAAAACGTGGTTATAGAGAATCATCATAAAATAAAGGATAAATTCTACTTACATTTGGTGCTTTGAAAAGACTAGGGTTAGGTAAACCTGCTTCTTTCCTTGCCTTTATATCTGAAGGATATCCAGTTTTACAACCCGGCACAAAGCAAAATCTTTTTGTGTATATCCTTTTATCAGTCATATTTACAAATCACTTTTAATTTCACCTAAATATGGGTAAAAACTAACAGTTTTTGGATACTTTCCATTAAACACTTAACAAAATAGTATCGCAAAATACCCGAGCGCCACGAACGGCCAACCAGTGAAACGCTTTAAAAGTATGGCCAGAATTTTGAAATTACGCCATTGCCCATTGCCCTCCCTCCCTCTAGTTCTCCGTAGCCGCGCCGCTGCGAAGTCAGGCTTTGCCGGTGAATCCCCGAAAAACAATTGCAATGAGTAGTATTGGCTAGGGCTGGGGAAATCCCAGACTATTTAATATTTGTAATTCGCAAATTCGCATTGCAAGTTGGCCATTGCAATTATCGTCTACTGTAAGTTACTTTGTGTTACTTTTTGTGGTGTTTGGTGCTTTTTTGAATAATGTCGTCTACGGGAAGGAAGAAAGATGCCATTTGGTCCTATTTTGATGTTGTTAAACACAATAACAAAAAATCAGTGACTGCTAAATGTAAAAAATGTAAAATTCTCATGGTAGGACTAGTGCTGCGTATGAAGAAACATATTCAAAAATGTGTTCCATCTGAAAATTCTCAGATACCAATGTCAACTGTCTATGATTCCGAGTCAGATGACGATTTAACACTAGATAAGATAGCCAAAAAACAAAACGTTTGAGGGATGCTTACCCAGATAATAGTACAGGTAATTATTAATTTTAAATTAGATTAGTTAGGTTAAACGGATTCGATAATGTTGTATCATTCAAGTTCAAATCCCAAAATACAATTAATCGAAATTTACCATTCATGTACAATGTTAAAAAAATGGGAAATTTGGTCAAGAGTTAGGTACCATTATTACTTCCAAATCACGAAGTAACTGGGAACTGTTTAGTACAGTAACGGTAATTTTTTTCTAATCGTCTTTAAATTTGTACACCGGAAGGCGTAAAAACGCAATTTGACCGAATATAGATTTCTGTCTCTCTATACAGGGTGTTATTTAATTGATGACTAAAAATACAGGGTATGATTCCTTAACTTATTTTAGGGAAGAAAAGTTCATATAAACATATGTCCTAAACCTCTTACCTTTTGAGATACTTTAACTTTTATACCCATTAAGATATTTTTAAAAAATTTGGGAGAACCACCCTTTACATCAGAGGACAGTTTTTGTCATATTAGAAAAAATAATTTTTACCAGTGTCGTCCATAAGGGGTTTAGGGTAAATATTTTTAAGAAAAAATGGTAAGCCACTGCAATTTTCTAATATAAAAATCCTTTTTTAAATCCCCATTTAGTTTAGAACAAATTCGTTCTTTTGACTTTTTTTTGTTTGATGTGTTGTTTTCGCTTAAATTAATAGAAACAATTTTTTGGCATGGTCATTTTGTATTCCTTCTTCTTTTTTCTTTCCTCCTTCTTCTGGTTCTTGTGGTTAATAAATCTAATTTTTTTAATAATTTAAACATTTATTTATATTATTATATTTAGTTTTACTAATTATATAATTTCCTTTGTCCCAGTATTTTTTGATCACGATGGTACCTAATTGTGTTTTTAGAACTTCTTTAGCTTCAAAGTTTCCCATTAAAAATGTTTAAATATTTGATTGACAAAAATTGGAACTACTGAATATATTTTTTTCAGAGCCTATGTCATCAGCATCAACCATCTCTGTTAATACTGATAGCACCGTTGACTATGTGGTGACCCCAAAAGCGTCTACCTCCAACAACACCATTTCAAGCTGTTATTCGAACCAGCCAATCAGACAAAAATAAGTTGGATCTTCAAATAGCCCGATATGTATATGCAACAAACACATCATTTCGTGCAGTTGAACATCCTGAATTTAAAAAGATGATAAATGCATTACGTCCTGGATATACGCCACCAAATAGAAATTCTATTTCAACCGACTTGCTTGATAAGATCTACAATTCATTACAAACAACAATTAAAGAAAATTTATGTAACAAGAAGGTTTGTTTAGCGCTTGACGGCTGGAGCAACGTTCATAATGAACCTATAATAGCTGTATGCGTCACAGATATAGAAAGTGAACGGGTGCATTTGATAGAGTCCATTGATACGAGCGGAAATAGTCACACCTCCGAGTATTTATTACAGCTACTTAAAAAGTCGATTAAGAAATGTGAAGAATATAATTGTAAGGTAACTAGTATAGTCACAGACAATGCTTCAAATATGACCAAAATGAGAAGGGATCTGTTCGAGGAATTAGACAGAAAAGATATAATAACTTATGGTTGTTCAGCCCATATATTGAACTTACTTGCCCATGATATAGAAGTGCCAGATGTAAAGATTAATATAAAAAAATTTGCAAATATTTCAGAAATGTACATTTTGCTTGCGCAAAATTCCGAGAAGCTGGTGGTTCTGCTCTTGTATTGCCTCAGGATGTGCGTTGGAATACTTTATCGGATTGCTTAGAAAGTTACTTGAAAAACTGGCCAATCTTATCTGACGTTTGCTCAAACAATAGAATAAGTATTGATAAAGACATAATAAAACTTGTCAACGATACAAATTTAAAGGAAAAAGCACAAGATTATTTAAAAAATTAAAGTATATATCAGTTGCTTTGGATAAAGTCCAAAGAAATAATTGTACCATAGGAGAGGCCACAGAAATATGGCTAGAACTTATGGAAGCTTTCGTGACTGAACAAGAAAAGGGAGAATTTTCTGTAAGTGACAAGAATAAAGTCAAGACTCGTATGGAAATGGCTTTGACCCCAGTTAATTTTTAGCAAATTTGCTGGATCATCGCTTTGGTGGAAATAAACTTAGTCAAGAGCAAATAGAAACTGGCATGGAATATGTAGAAGCTTATCATCCAGAAGCATTGCCAATTATTATTAATTACCAGGCAAAGTATGTACCCTTTAAACCATATATGTTTTCTGAACATCTAGTTAAGAATGTTATACCATTGGCATGGTGGCGTTCCATGAAAAATATAAATATAGCATCAATGGAACTTGCTGAACAGCTTCATACAGCTGTTGCATCGTTAGCCAACATAGAAAGGCTCTTTTCATCATATGGTTTAGTTCATTCAAAGTTACGTAACCGGCTAGGCAATGCCAAAGCTGCTAAGTTAGTTTCAATTTAAAAAAGAACTTAATCAATCCATCAGTGATGACGTGACTGATCACTGATCAATTTCAATTTTTGTTGTGTTCCTATTATATTATCAATAGTTAAAACGTTTGTATAACGCATTTGAGATTTTTTCCCATTATTATTTATTATATTAATAAAGAAAAAAAAACGCTTGTTTAATTTAGGTGTTTTAAACATGTTTTAAACTGTTTTAAACAAAAACTGTTTTAAACCTAAACAAATGTTTAAAACATGTTTAAAACAGTTAATTAAAACAAAATGTTTAAAACAAAACAACCCTGGTCTCTAGGCGAAAGACGAGGGATGTCCTGCCTCCTCTCGTTTTTAACAGTAGTATGTGTCTTTAACTAAAGATAAAATTCAAACAACAAGAAATGGTAAAATCTTGTAATATTGCTTATATTTTTTAATTAAATCTTTATTTATTTTATTGCATACATACATTCATACGGAATACAATTAAAAATCCTTTGTTTATATACGCTCAGAATCACAAAAATATAAAAAAATATTCAACAGGTATATTAACCCGCGTAAAAAGTGGCAGAAACAAATAAACTGTAATACAACGGTTTATTTCTGTACCACAAAAACAGAAAACAGCTGACCATGTCGACAATGCGCATGAAATTCCGAACTGAACTTTTAGTTCCATAAAAATCCCAGGACTGCTAACCATGTTACGAACCGGTAACGAACTGATTACATTGTAACCCGCGAACACAGAACTGTTACTAAAAATTCAGGATTTTACTAACCGCGAACGCTGCTTGTTTTACTGCGCATGCGAATAGTCCCAGAACCGGTTCAGAATCGAACCCGCGAACAAAGCTATTAAAACCCAAATGTTAACTTAGCTGATTTGCCCTCTGCAAAACCGCTTTTAAACATTTAGTCGTCGGAAAACGTTTTGGATGAAGGTTGATGTATTTTTTGTTCTGTAAAAATTCCAACGTTACTACGATACATAAGAATTAATTTGCATCATTAATAAATCAAAATGTAGGTGAATAATTGTAATTTGATATAAAATAATAAAATATTATGTTTTGTAAGGTTTTTGAAAAAAATTGTAATTTTAAATTAACAATTGCGTTGTCGGGTAAATCCGCCGAGAGAAAATTGCTCTGGCTAAGGAGGCATCATACCATTTATTTACCAAATATGTTAAAAATATTTTATTTTATACTGTCCAGTAAATCCACTTATCCTGTATTAATTTGGGGCCGGTAAATTGCACATTACGGTGCCTGGTACCGTAATGTGTTGCCTAGCAACGCTGTCATGTATCATTAGCTTTGTTCGCGGGTCTAGTAATGAACTGATTCTGAACCAGAACCGAACTGGTTTAGAATTGTTTTAAAGCGCATGTCTAGTTATTTATTAGTTCGGAATTTTTATTTACCGCGAACGATTTTCTATACTGCTGAGGATGTATTCTAACCTAGCCTTTGGTTAGGATTTTTCATGGTTAAATTGGATATACATAAAAAAATTCAAACAAAAACGTAACAATCTTAAATTGTTATACTGTCGAAAGCCACTCGAGGTCTCTCGGCGAAAGACGAGGGATGTCCTGCCTCCTCTCGTTTTTAACATAAGTATGTGTATTTAACTAAAGATAAAATTCAAACAACAAGAAATGGTAAAATCTTGTTATATTGTCTATATTTTTTAATTAAATCTTTATTTATTTAATTGCATACATACATTCATACGGAATACAATTAAAAATCCTTTGTTTATATACGCTCAGAATCACAAAAATATAAAAAAATATTCAACAGGTATATTAACCCGCGTAAAAAGTGGCAGAAACAAATAAACTGTAATACAACGGTTTATTTCTGTACCACAAAAACAGAAAACAGCTTACCATGGCGACAATGCGCATGAAATTCCGAACTGAACTTTTAGTTCCATAAAAATCCCAGGACTGCTAACCATCTTACGAACCGGTAACGAACTGATTCCATTGTAACCCGCGAACAAAGAACTGTTACTAAAAATTCAGAATTTTACTAACCGCGAACGCTGTTTTTCACTGCGCATGCGAATAGTCCCAAAACCGGTTCGGAATCGAACCCGCGAACAAAGCTATTATAAATGTCCACGTGATCATTGTTGGTATGCATTGATTAATGTCATTTTTGGAAGCCAAAATGAAATTAAATCTTTAAATACTCATATATTAAGCGATTTTCATCTGATATTAGGAGATATAGGAACTTTTACTTGTAATTAAAATATATTTTTACCAACTTTAGTGAATAAAAATAATTAGATTACTACAAAACAGACTTCTTATTACATTTTTTAAAGTATTTTGTTTAACTAAAGTTGGTAATTTCTGTTTTATTTAAACCTATATCTAGCGTAACCTATTTAATACCATTTAGGAACTTCTACTTGTAAAATATATTTTTTACCAACTTTAGTAAATGAATTGTCATATTACTATAAGACAGACTTATTGTTACATTTTTAAAAATATTCTGTTTTACTAAATTTGGTAACTTCTATTTAATTTGGACCTATCTAGAGTTACCTATTTAATACCGTTTAGGAGCTACAACTAATATAATATTTTTTATCAATTTGACAGTGACAAGCAAAAAATAATCATAGTTATCTATGATATGGAGAACAAGGCTGTTACCTACGTAATTTAGGTGAAATAATTTAAATCTAACAACATGTTCCCTTAAAATTTTATAATTAATATTTATTTATTAATTTTTATAAAGACAGTATGAAATAAAATATCATACGATACACGTCCGTTAGGTGTTATGACAGTACTCGTTTATATAACAGACTCGGCTCCTGCGTCGCCTTGTCCGTAAACATCTTGTACTGTAATGTAAGTCACCTACCGGACTTATAACGTAAAATACTAGT